>JANHZU010008846.1:166435-180284 GCA_032468055.1 Acrochordus granulatus | reverse complement strand
CCAGTCCAGATGCCTGTTTTTTAAACTTTGTTGCGATGCAATTACCCTGGACGAGTGAGAGTCTTCACAGACATACAGAATAATATATAATACCTGCAGATAAGATCTTATGAAATCATTTTTAAGTTCATCTGATTTTAAAAATCCCAAAACATTTAAAGTCCTGGTGGCAGGATCTCGACACTCTTAGCTAATCCTGGTATATGGATGGGAACTGACCAGGAATTATAGAATAACAAACTATTACCAAGAAAATAGCATTGTACTCATATCCATATGGTCTCTAGAAATCAATTTCAACTCAAAGGAACGTTTATACTTTCCTAACCATCAGTGTTCCTTTGGTAATTCTTCAACAAAGTCCCATTGGGAATACACACACATATATATATAGCCAAAAAATATTGTGATTTTTCCCATTTTCATTCTCATTCCTTAGTAGGAGACTTGCCTGTGATAATTTGTAAAACTAGAAAAAGTGGGGAAAAATGAAAAAGGTGAAGTTCTGTAAGGAAATAAGGTTCTTGCATTTATCATTGTTACAGGGAGAATTCCTGTATCCCTATTCAATCTATAATTAGATTGAACTGCAGCTTCCAATAAATCCCATGAGAGGACATCATCAAGGAATTCCTCCCTTGAGCCAACTAGGGAACAGTGCAAACTATATTCAAAACATCCATACTTCGTAAGCTTCATAAAGATAAAATAAGCTCAAGCATAATTTGGAATTTCAACAAAAAACTATCTGGATGTGAGAAAGTAAAATAAAACTTTTGTGTATGTGAGGGGAGGGGTGAATAGAAAAAAAATAAGCATAGAAAAGTCAAGGATGAAGTCTGGCACAATATAGTACTTTCCTTTTCTTGCTAGTTCATAATTAAATTTCATGTATCTTTTAAATCCACAAGAGTTTATGCTATAATGTAGTAAGCTCCTACCTTATTTATACTTAAAGCAATAACTTTAATATGGAAATGTTCCCAACACATGTAATATGACTTTTTCGAATACATAGATACTTCACTTGCATTTAAATTAAATTCTGCCTATAGAATTCTAATTAAGTTATATTTTAATTACTTCAAAATCACTTCTTAACATTAAAAAAATCCTATTTTCCTCACTTTGAAGGTTGACACTAGTCTGTGATTTTTATATGGATTATGCTTTTAGTAAATAAACAGGTATGGTGACAAAATAGTGAACTTAGACTTCAAAATAGTCAAGAGCTTAACATTTTTGCTGACTGTGTTTTGTGTGTGCACTTTTTTCTGGTTCAAGCAAATCTAGGTCATCCTGCAAATGTTATTGCCTGAAATATCCAAGGCTCTGGCATACAGTTTTTTCCTTCTTTATAATACACTTTGAAAGATAAAATGGGTGTTCAGTACCATGTTAGTTCAGGAGGAAAAGACAAATGTGTTCAGAAATGTGATACAACTACATAAGAAAAGTTCATGAACAATGAATGGAACTCTTTGAATGGCAAAGGTGGCCTAGAGACATCATTTAAAAGAAACTGCTTTGATTTCATGATAAAGTTCAGGAGCAAACCTCTATCCTCAAGAATTTGATTCAGAATTATAATTTTAAATGAAACTGTACTAGAACAGTATACTTCTCAGCAGTATTGTTTGTTCTACACATTAGGTATGAGATTAAAATATATTTTTATAACAGTTGGCTTCATGGTTTAGTCTAGAAACAAAGCAAAATCAGAAACCAAAACTGAGATTCATTCAGGAAGGTCATACTTCAGAACTGAAGATTCAAGGAACAAATTTTGCAGTAGATAATATATGATTCAGTTCATTCTCCATGACAGCCTTTGCTAAGCTTGATTAGAGGCTTCCACCCTTAGATATTGGGATTAAACTACTCCTAGAGGCTAGTGATCTAAACCAGAAAATAGCAAGTTCTACTACATTTAGAGCACTTTCAATGAAAGATATGCCTATATGAAAATGCAAGTGCTATACTCATTGGATGGTTAGAAAGGATAGTGTGATGGGCAGGTGCTTGGGCATACTCTGGGACCTAGTGCAGGACAGGGAGCCCTGGCGTGCTGCAGTCCATGGTTGCGAAGAGTCAGACACGACTGTGTGACTGAACAACAACAACATACTCATTGGAAAAGACTGTGATGCTGGGGAAGATTGAAGGCAAAGGAAGGGGATGGCAGAGGATGAGATGGTTAGATAGCATTGTTGGCGTTGTGGGTGTAGGTTTGGGTGAGCTCTGAGAGACAGGGTAGGACAGGGAGGCCTGGCATACTGCAGTCCATGGGCTTGTGGAGAATTGGACACAACCGAGTGACTGAACAACAACAACAATAAAATAAGTTGATTATAATCACTGATTTTTGGCAGATCGTTAGGAAGAGAATAAATAGACCTCACTGTCTAGAAGTGCCAGAAACTGAAGAAACTAACAGCATAGAAATATGGTCATTTCATATACTTATTGTACTGCAGTACACACATTTCATTACACACAATTCTAAATAATCTATTTAATAGTTTTGACTTACATTTTTGATGTTGATATGTATCCTAAACCCATATCCATAATACTTTAATAGGATACACAAGAATGCCATAAGAGTTCAAAAAGTTCTGAGTTTTTCAGAACTTGGCATGCAAAATATTGTAAAAATCAGGTAAAAAGAAAAAAAAATAGGCCAGAAGTGTCAACAATACAGGCTGCTATTAAAGGTGAGTTAGTATTTCAAGTAGATTATATGGCTTGAATGCATAATTACTACTGCATACCACAGATGGAAAAAAATGTTACTTTTCCCAGCTCTGAAAATTCAGTCTTAAGTCTACCTCTTGCAAGTGTGGAGACAAATTATTTTTGGAATGGTTCTCTCTCTATCTCTCTTGCAAGTGAATGTTAATTAAGGACTTAATCTTGGTTTTGTTAACATATTCTTATCCAGTCTATTCCCTGTATCTGTTAAAAGGTTAGTAGAAAGATAGAGCAGACGCACAGCAGTATTCACAAGTTTTCTTGCTATTTTCCGTTATGCACAAATGTGGAGAACAAAATTAGACTAAGCATTGTATAATACAATGGCTGATGAGTTCAATTCCTAATAGAAGGTTTGAATCCTATAAAAATATCTGTCTATATATGTCTGATGAGTCCTAATACTGGATGAAACTGGTCACAAACTGCTTCCTGGTGATCTATATAAATATGTTAATTACATGATCATTCACCCACCAGTTGCCTTGGGAAAGAATCTTTGGGGCATTGAATTTAAAGTTCTGATTAATACAGGAATCCAAATTAAATAATTCCCAATGCAATTACTATCTCATGCTTGTTCAAAGACATCCAGTGATGGAAATTCACCACCTCCTTTACTTATTGGTTTGCATATTTATGTCTGGCTAAAAAGTGTCCCTACAGTCGATAGCACAAGGAAACTAATTTATTTCCTGCTGGTCTAAATATACATTTAATATAAAAACCTATCCTGTATGGATGAAACTATACATAAATAATAACTTCATTATTATCTTTGCAAAGCTGTTGCCAACTGTTTATATCTTGACTTGTACTTTTTGTCCAAGTTGATGCTAATTTCCAATTTAATCTTGGCATAAATTCTGAAATCATGTGAAGGAAAAATAATCAAATTTTCAAGGCAGGATTTCCTTTTAAATATACAGTATGTGTAGTTGAATCATTTTAAGGTGATCTGTTTATAAAGTGTTGTACTGCTCAATAAAAAAATAAACACCAGTTTAAAATATTCTAAATACAATATTTTAAATAAAGGTACATAGGGAAATTCTACTGTCATTACATAGATTTTCTCATTTAGATTTTCAAATTATCATTTATTTAGGGCAACCGAAGATTGCCTAATCTCAACATAACTCTTATTGATTATACTGGTAAGAGCAAATTTATCAATGGGAACAGGAAACTGGAAGATCCAATATCCTCACTATCTCTCTTTACCAAAAGCTTTTAAACTTCTGATGAAAAAAAAATTACATATAATCATGGTAAATAAAAGAGGATTTCTCTTGTGAAAATGAAAGGATCAGTATAAAAAAAATAACACATGAGAATATGATTCCTCTCCATCATTATGGAAAAAAGCATTATAATTAACAGTAGTCTAAGGCAGTCGTGTTCCACTTCTTTTTCTTGTAAACAAAAACATACTTTTCTTTTGTCAGAAATAAAAGTCTGATTAAGTTTAGTTTCTCTTTCAACCATGTAAGCATTTCCAGTGGATTCTGTTTCATGAAATGGTTGAATGCTTTCTGCTATTTTTGTTATTCCCCTTCTTTGGCAATGTTGGTATAAGGATATTCACAGGAGAAATAAAGACTTCAGTTTGAGCATTCGAACAGAGATATCTAAAAATGCTTTGACATCACAAAAATAGGTCGTAACTGACACAGAACAAAATCAAACTGAAGATGGTTACATTATCATACACACTTGTAGCATTTTATCTACATTGAGCTGAATACCAAACTGCTTTTTATCATTTATGATCAGCAGTTCTATATCCAGGGATATCATATGAGTGCTTAGCACAAACTAAGCTGAATATTCCTAGAAACGTTGAAACATTTTAGTCATAGCACAACTAACTGCCAATTTTCAGGATGTCCTTTGAATTTCTGATTAATCAACAGCTTTTCTCAGCCCATTGGGAGCCTGTATAAGTTCATGGTATCAGTGAAGTACGTAAGTAAATACTTACTTTCCATTTTACCAACCCTAGGTAAAGACGTATGTCCAAGCTTCCCTTGATTCAGCTTTCTGAAAGCAAGCATTTCAGTCAGTCAATCAGTAATTCTTATTTTTGCTTTCAGTTAAACAAGTTCAACATTGTGGATAACAATAAAAAGTTAAACAACTAGAGCACCATTTGAATGCCGTCAGCATTGACAAAGTCACCATTAGTCAATTGCAAAAGGCAGAATTACTTAGAACAGCTTATATCTTGCAACAATACCTTTTAACACCATCAAAGAACAAAATCTGCCTATTTAGGTCCTTGGGAAGGACTTGGTAGGTGGACAAAAATGCCAAATCCAGTCTAAGCATCTGGCTGACTGTGCGACAAACCACAATAGTAAAAATATTGATCATTGACAATCAACATAGAACTCTTAGCTATCTTATAGCCATTTTATAATGTATCATGATAAGGGGAATATTTAAATATTTTTATCTAATCATTCAGGAGGGAAATCAGCCATTCCTGGTTAGCCACCGGTTTCCTTGTCTATTCCTAAAAACTATCATGTGAACATAAGAAACCACTCTCAGCAGATTCTCATACCTATGTAATTTTACCACATTTTATATCCCTCATTTCTTTTGGGATCTCAAATTCTATGAGGGAGTGAGGTTTCCTCATTTTATTCTTAGGGTATGAGATCGTGACATAATCATACAATGACTCACAGACCATTAATTCATGAACTTGGGTTGTTCAGCATCATAATTACTTAGGCCGAGCAAAAGTTTGAATGAAAACTGCAGTTTAAGTAAATAACTCCATTGAAAATGAATAATCAGATTATGGAATCAAGTCTATGCATTGACCGAATTGGATGTCTTCAAACCGATTCAGGGGACTTTGTGCATTATAGGGGAAATAATGTTAGCAAACTGAACGTTCCTACAGAATTGATTTGACCATTCAGATTGACGATTCGGATCAAATTATAAAATCAGCCAGATTTAGGGCAGTTTTGATATCCTTATAATCTTCTACTGCAGACTCTCTACTTTTCCGTACAGGAAGACCTCACTTAACATCCATTTATTCCGTGAATGTTCCGAATTATGATGGTAATGAATGAAGGGACTTTGAACCAGTCCCCGGAGTTCCTGCTGTTGCAGAATCACCACGGTCACAAAATTTGGGCCCACTCAGGCCCACCCACATTTATGAATACCTTTTGGCGGCCTGCTGTTGCCAGCTGCCTTCTGCTGCCCGGTCCTGGTCTCCTCACCATACCCATTACACCATGCCCCATCTGTTGTGCCAGCCTGGGCCCTTTTTCACACTGCCTTTTGTGCCAGCGCAGCCAGGCCTTCTCTTAGACCCCGCCCTGGTCCTCTGTTTGTGTGTCAGCGAAGGCCTACGTTCACGGCCTGCGCAGGGCCGCCTTCCGTGACAGAAGCCTGTGACAGAAAAAAGGCCCCGACTGCATTGGCCCAAAGAAGGACCCAGCTAGAAAGGTTCGTGTTTTACGCCAGCGAAGCCAGGGCCTTCTTTCATACGCCGGCCTTCTTTCACAGAGGAAGCCCCTGGCAGGCATACATGGAGGCCCTGGCTGGCGCATGAGCGGAGATCCTGGATGGGGTATGAATTGAGGGCCTGGCTGGTGTGCAAACGGAGGCCCTGAGCAGGCATGAATGGAGGCCCAAGAGAAGCCTCAGCTGCAGCAGTGCAAAAGAAGGCATTGCAAAGGAAGGCCACAGCCGGTACAGTAGTGGCATGTGGCGTGGTGGGAGCAGCGAGGTTGGGCAGGGCTAAGCGGGGAGGGCAGATGGTGGCAGAGGATAGCAGCCAGCCGAAAGGACAGAGATGGGGAGGGGCAGATAGGCAGATGGGGGAGTTTCAGAGGAGGCAGCGGAGGCATTCCCTTGCCTTACTGAGGCTCGCTTCTGGGAGAGTGCTAGCTGAGAATGACTTGAGTCACTGAGGGTCCTCGCCTAGTGACCAGTGGGATTTGGCTAATGATGTTAACAGGGACGTCTGGGATTGCTGCCACTGAGCAATGCGGTCCTGTGATGTCACATTCATGACTGCATCGCTCAGAGACAAAAATTCCAATTCCAATTACTTTTGTTAACCGAGGACTACAGAACAGAGAAATAAAAATAAAAGATACGAGGCGCCAAAACAAGGTCCCTTTTCCACTATCTCTAAGCGGTTAGGCTATGTACAGAGAAACTAAGGTAAGAAATAAAGATTCGTATCAGGATAGTCAAGGACAGGGAAGTCACCAGTTAGTATTTTAAAAGATTATAAGGAACAAATGCCTTTGCATTTGCAAACATATGAAGTTTAACTATGTAAAGCAAAAATGAACATTAAATCAATGAGAATTGTGCTGTACATATGTAAAAGTACCCAAATGCTGGAATTTGCTCCTAAGGGACAGGCTCAATGACTGTTGCTGAATAAAATGTTATCTTTACCCTTTGGCTTTCTCTATTTAAAAGGTGAAAAATCACTATTCTAAAACAGAATCACACAGATATGGAAGAGGTGGGATAAAATATTCTTCTGGCTGTTTCCAATGGGAATTGGAGTTAAAATTGGATGTGCTGCTGCACAGAGTAGGTTTCCAAAAGAAGTGTCTAAACTATACATTGTTTTGTTCTTCTAAACACTCTGCTGGTGTTAAAAGTAACTTACAACATAACCTTCCTTAGTTTCACAAGAGAAATGTGAGAAATACGAATATGAGAAACCAAATATTCTCTAAAGATATACTGGGAGAAATTCCTAAAAAAATTAGTACACTGTATCTTGATTATCTCTAGCATTTAGTATTTCTCAGAATTAGCAACTTTAAGATGAGTGGACTTCAACTCCCAGAATTCACCAGCCAGCATCCTGGTTGGGAAATCTGGGAGTGGAAGTTCAAACATCTTTAAGCTGCTGAGATTGAGAAATGCTGGTCTGTAGTTTTGTTTAGATATAAATACTTTACTACTTAAGTAGATGTATCTTAGCCACCTGCTATATATTATGGCAGATTATTTCTCAGTCTAGTTTTGGATGAATCACACTAGTAGCAGAGAGTTTAAAGCAGTGTAGAGGGTAACTTTGTTGGGTTTGTGGGAGCCTTTGCATAAAATATTAGGGTCTTCCCCTTACAAACTTCCCAGTGACAACTGGCTTCAGTCCAAGAATCACATTTAACCTATGCAAATTGGTTTTTACTTATGAAAAATGATGTGCTCTATCCAGTTGGAATTATTAAGTAAGCTTTGCCAAAATTAAAGATAATTAAAATAAGTTTAATAGACTTTTAAATTATTTTACACATAAAGCAGATGTTGATTTAGCATTTCTGAACCTCCCCTAGAGGAGATGATAGTACTATAATCATGTGATATACCACACCAGCTGGTGATCTAACTCTGTACTAGTAAATATACAGTATCATAGTGTTCATAAAAAAAGAATGAGTAGCTTCATTATAAATATGGTATATCTCTTGGGAATACTAGTAATCACATACTAATTCATTTTGATTCTACTATATTATTTACTAATAGAGCAATTAGCTGAAGTTGATAACAACAGATCTGTCAAGGTAAATAAATAAATATCAGAAATACTCCAAAAAGTACAAGTTATTGAAATAATCAATAGTTTTAAGGACCAATGATGAGGTATAAAGAGGAGCACATCTATCACTGATAGGAGTAGAAAATGCAAGTAAATCTTGATTTATGACCATTCATTCAGTGACCATTCAAAGTTATGGTGCCACTGAACAAATGGAATTAACAATCTGTTCCCAAAGTTATGGTTATTATAGTGCCCTTATGATCACATGATTAAAATATAGGTGCTTGGCAGCCTGCCTGCACTTACTACTACAGGGATACTCCAACTCCCCACACCTGCTTATTTCCCCCCCATCTATGCCTTTTTTGGACCGTTGCAATCCATGGCTCCTAATACCTTAGCTGACTTTCACCATCTTCTTTTCCTATAGCTGATCAAGGATATCCAGCCCAGACCTTTGTGAAGTAGCTGCTGGCCAAATGAGGTTTTTTTCTCAGATTTCCTTGTGAGATCTGGGAAGATGGCCTCATGCAGCCAGCAATTGCTTCACAAAAGGCCATACTGGGTATACCTTTTCAACAATCAGAGCAAGAAGTGAAGAAGGTCAGTTGGTGTTGAAGAGCACAGGGTGGCAGGGGTCTTGGAATGCAGGAAGACAAGGACAACTGCATCTGGGACTGGGCTGGGGCAGTTGTAACTTCCTGGGGAGGCCAAGAGCTCCTTTGAATCCCCAGAACTGCTCTGGACCAAGAATCTCCTTGGAATGTGAGAATGACCTTGGAGGATGCAAGAAGAGATGCTGCCTAGGGAACAATCAAATGAAATGGGGAGGAGCTCGCAACTGAGTAATGGTCAGAGAAATAAACTTTAAATTTGTATTTTCAAATTTGCAAGATTAATGTCAGTCTCCTAGGTAGCCAGATAGGAAACACAACAAGATGAACTAATTCTAAAGGGTACTTATGTGGAGGTGCTTGGGTCTTGAACTGCTGAGTTGCCGACCTTCCAGTCAACAAGCTCAGCATCTTAACTGCTCGGCCACCACTCACCACCATTATAAGGCTACATTATCAGAAACTTGCAAGGCTTAAAGTAAAGATCTCCCACTGTCTCTATTTACAGCCTTATCAGTAAGGGAGGATCATTTCTAAGTTTCCTTCTCTGCCCATTATTCACCTTCCCCCCTTTTTATCTGAACTTTCCCGAGACATCATCTCCCCCCGCAACGTCTAAGATCATTCTCACATTCTATTAAACCCTTTTGCACCATAAAGGCTGGGTCTCATGCTGCAGTGTAGCTCAGAGGCTTCTTGAAGACCCAGAGGCATAGTATGCCAAGAAGCCCCTGAAACACAGTGTATTATTTCCTTGGCCTCCCAGTGCTCACACACATGCACATACAGTCATACTCTTTCTTCATCCTCCCTAAGCTCATGCTACACTGCAGCATCCCCCAACTCTACTTGGCCTGTGCTGGATCTCCCAGGCTTTACCCACTGCCTTGCAGCACTCCTGTGCTCCTTCCTGGGATATCCTCTATTCCAGGGCATCTGGAATTACAACAGCAACTGGACTGCTGGAATCGCCATTGCTAAGTGGTGCAATTGTGTGACATCACACTTTATGAACACATGCTTAGCAATGGAAATTCTAGCCCCGATTGTGGTTTAAGTCAAAGACTACCTATGTTAAGATTATTGTATCAAATTTCTCTCCTTTCAAGTACACTGAAAACAGTTAATCCAAAATCACAAGGATTTAAGAGCTCTGATTATTACTGTTTATTAAAAGAAAGTTAGGTAACAACACAAGAATTATAGTACTAAATTCTAATGTAAAGTTTTCCCCTACCAGTCATGGCTGACTCAAGGGGGCAGTGCTCATCTCTGATTCACAGCCAAGGGAGCTAGCGTTTGTCTGAAGACACTTTTATGTAGCATGACTACACTCCAAGGCACATGGAAGGCTGTTATATTTCCCACTGAAGGTGGGAGGATATTTATCAAACTGCTAGTTTGGCAGGAGCTGAAGCAAGTTACAGGAGCTCACCCCGTTACATGGCAGTGCTCGGGTCTCAAACTGCTGAGCTGCCAATTTTCCAGCTGACAAGCATCTTAATTGCTTGGACACCCATGCCCCAAATAAATTCTAAATTCTAGCCCAAGTATTAAAGCAACTACTTTAGTTTCAAATAAGTCATGTGCATGGGCATTCTATGGAGGCAAATTTCTTGTCTGTTGCTGCCTGTTTTTATTTTCTGTGGACATGAGGAACCTTGCCTCTCTTGTGAAAATGAGGCAATCAGCATCTGTTAGTATTTTGGTAACTGATTTTTTTTTCAGTTTGGACAATAATTCTCACTTTTTGAAAAAAAACCATGGCAACTAGCTGTATTTTTAAAAGGGAACTAAACAGATTTCTGGAGAATATGATTAATATTGATTACTAGGTTTGATGGACAAATTCAAAGGCAATATACCTAAGATTCCTACAGAATGACAGTGACCTTACAGGATGTACTTGACTGGCCACCATCTGACTTGCTTGACATTTTTCCTGATGTGGCAGGACTTCTATTAACTACTTATAAGCAAAGGCAACATTACCTAGTTTCTTAATTAGCAGAGCTATGATTTAGGAATATCAAAAACTGGAAAAACATAAAAGAACCATCTATTGGCACACTCTTCATTTTCCTTTCTTGTAAGATTAAAAAAAACTCAGGGCCTGAAAGAGGATGAATCCAACAACAAATATGATTCCAGTTTTATTTGTTATTCCACAACAAGTAGTTATATTTATTCAAGATACACTATGATAGGATAGGCTTAAATCCCATATCACACAATGTATCATTCCTTAATTATGCTTCCTGGATTGGAAAAAAACACATAGTAATTGATAATTTTTTTGGAAACAGAGTAATGGAAATATCAACATATATAAATTTTTTGGCATAGTGTCTTTTGATTAGAAGTCAATATAGTAGAACAGTGAGAGTTTCACACATTTGTAAGAGACTTACTCTAGTCTTTAAGGCAGTTGGAAAGTGAAGCTAAAGTAAATTTTGGAAAACAGGATCCAGTTTAATTTAACACCAATTAATTTTAATAAATTAAATTGAAATTAGTTTTCCTTGTTTTCATTATGAATAGATCTAAGAATTACTCTCTTAAGAGGATTATTTATTTTTGCTATACATACAATCTAAAGGCAAAAATATCTTTTGATTTTCCCTTGTTTTCTGATTAAGTGTGAATTGCTAGTCTCACCCATCATTGGATCTAAGCAGATATAAAGTTTATTCATATTTTCTTTATTATTTCTATATTTTTTTAAAATATATGTGAATTGAATTTAAGATTTTACTACAATGGTATAGTTGAAATAACTAATCTTGAAACATGGTACGCCACTTGAAAGATCTTTAAGTAATTATTTTAATGGGACTATCTTGCATAATATATATCAGTTTCCTTTTTATAATTATTGCAGTGGTTCTCTTGATCCAAGCCACCTAGACTAAAATCCACAGCTACCTTGGAATGCTATCATACTTTCTTAACTCACTAAGCATAAACACGTTGCCCATGAAGGGATCTTATATCTGAGTAGGAAACTTGATAAGCAACTGTCTTCCCAGTAGATGGCAAGTTTGCTTCATACTACATATATAGTAAGAAACTGCATCATTTTTCTTTCTTAATGAAATCTAAACAGAAGCTGCAGCTCCCCACATGCTATACAGAGATTGGTAGTAACACAGGCAGTAAATATAGCATCTTCTTATCCAAATTAATTACAGTTACCAGAGTAAGCCCTATTTTCTATTAATTATAGTTATGTGTACTAAAGTGAAGACAATAATGTCATAACTAAAATGTCATAACAGATGGGAATTGCAGAACATGTGCTTGTCTGTTAGTATGGTGAATATAGATTTCTATGTAATAATGGATGTGAAATTAAAATTGGGGATAGAGAAGAATGAAGTGCAATCAAATTAGTTTAGTTTGAACTAAATTGGGTCATTCTTTATAATAGAAAGTAGTCCTAACCCCTATTAATGCAGGCAGTTATGGCTCTCTATAGGCAAATACAAGTGACGTGTTGGGTTCTTGACACTCTCTGAGCTTGATTTTCTCCTGATAGATATTTCATTACCAGACTAGATAACATCATTAATACATGAAGGAGTACGGTTTACTGGCTGTTTATATGTGGGAGCTTATCCTACCAGCTTCAACTGGGGTATTGATTTTTCCTTGACTGCTATTTGAACAGTGGGTTATTTCTCCCTTGATTTTTCCTGATTATCTAGATATCAGTTAATAAGTGTATGTTGAAGGAGGATGAGCTTAGGACTGTTTATGAAAAGTTTTTCATTTCACAACTCTGACAAATTAAAACACAATTTTAGTTGGGAAACCATAGACATTTTAGACTACACCAGTTCTAAAACTGCAATATAATACCTAGAAGCTTGGCATTTTGATGAATCGGTCATAAACAGACACATTGAGATAAGTTCCATTTATAAATTTTCAAAAAAAGAAAGCAACTAAAGGCCAGGGAAAGGGGCAAACTTCCCTTAGCACAACTTCCCTCTTCACATACCTATTAAACCAATACCCAGAAAAACAAGAATCAGCAGCAGATAAACAGAAACATTCAAGGAAAAAAATGCTTCAGTCAAGGCTGGGAGGACAAGCTCCATATATAAGCAACCAGTAAGCTCCATTTCCTCATGAACTGACAATATTACTAGTATCCCTAGTAATAAAATATCTGTAAGAGGAAAATCAAGCACAGAGAACACCAAGAATGCAACTAGTCAGCTGTGAGTTATATATATTTCCCAATATTGCAACCAAGTGACATATTTTCTAGTGCAAATTGTTCTGAAAATGTCACAAAATGTTCATAACAAAGCATGGAAGTGCAAAGAGAAAAGTAACTCCTTGATTGAGTTTCTAAAAATCACAATAAATGAATGTGGTAAATATTTAGCCTGCATTGAACTGTGAGTGATGGTACAAATTTAATGAACATGGTTAAGCACTGTGCTTGATCCTATCTGCATAACCAATAAAATTGTCATAAAAGAAGTATTCCTGAGTCCAAGCAAAACCTTCATATCTTAGGAACAAAGGAATTAATGCTCTGATATGTATAACTTGCAAGACTGACTTACAGTCTATTCCTGGGCCTAATTCAAGGTTCTGGCTATCAATTTTAATAGCTTCAAATGTGAACATTTAAAGCAGCACCATTCTCACATCAATCTGTGTATCCACTCAGATCTCTTAGGCAACGTTAATATTTGCCATCCTGCTTCTGTTGAAGGCTTGTCATAGAATTTTCTACAGCAGAAACTTATCCCCTGGATACAAATAACATGTGGCCTCCTATATTAATGGTATTCTGATGCAGCCTAAATAATATTTTTATTGGGGCTAGTCAAATCTAAAGCTCTGATTGTCACACTACAGTCATCACGATAAGAAAAATACAGATTATGTGAAGCACATCCTATATAAAAGAAAT
>JANHZU010008846.1:133784-145103 GCA_032468055.1 Acrochordus granulatus | reverse complement strand
TCCAGAGTTCTCTCTCTTGAATGCCTTTCACTTAATTTATGCTGTTTACGCAGCGAGAGAGGAGAGCTCCATTGTGAAATTTCCCAAGTGAGCTGATCGCGCGGTGCTCATTGCAATCAGGAACATCGACCTTCCGCCATGCAGCAGTGTAGGCCGAACGCACGCATGCGTGCTACCACCCCTATGGGAATGGAGTAAACTGCACGAGAGGAGAGTCGGCAGAACGCGTGCACGCTGCTGCCCGTATGGGAATGGAGTAAACTGCACGAGAGGAGAGTTGGCAGAACACGCGCACGCACTTGCTGCATTAGCAGAACTCTTGCACGGGTTGCTATCTGCAACAATGGAGTAAAGCACGAGGTAAGAGTTGGCAGAATGTGCGTGCACATAGAAAAGAGTACAGCATAGTGATCCAAAGAAATTAAAAACATGAAATTACAAAAAAAGTTGTGAATATCCTTCACTGTTTCTCTCTTTAGGTTTCTGTCTTTGCAAACCGTCCTTGCTTCCAGGTTCATCCTCAGTGTAAAGAGACAGTTGCAGATGACAAAACAAGTATCCTGACATTACAATGCAATACCCCTTTCCCTCTGCATCACAAGGGTACATATGGATATGAAAAAGATGGAACTTGCGTTACTATGACATAATGTTTTGTGCTTTTGACAAAAGTATTGAATCCTGTAGATGCCTTTACTTGTTTCCTCCGTGTCCATATACCTCTTCATACACTGCTGTTTGTTCCTTAAAGTTCTCATTTCAGTCTTTTTCAGGATTTTATCATCTTTCTTGCCATGCTTTTCCATTTAGCATATTAAGTGTTCATTCATAAATATTGTTTTACAACTCAGTCCTCACTGATTCCATGGATACCTTTTAGGCTGGTCTTTCCTGTCTGTATTTAGTCCATATTCATTCAAACCCATTCATTCTTGATTCTCTCTTACTTTGTTGTTGTTGAGTTGCACAGTCATGTCCGACTCTTCGTGACCCCATGGATTGCATTATGCCAGGCCCCCCTGTCCTGCACTGCCTCCCGGAGACTCCCAAGCCCATCACACTGACTATACTATCTATCCACCTCATCCTCTACCATCCCCTTCTCCTCTTCCCTTCAATCCTTCCGAGCATCGCAGTCTTTTCTAATGAGTCCTCCCTGCGCATTATGTGGCCAAAGTACTTAAGCTTCAGCATCAATATCTGTCCCTCCAATGAGCAATCAGGGTTGATTTCCCTCTTACTTTATTACATATACATTTATGTACTATCTGCATCTACGTAGTCACATTCCAAACATCTCTAACATCTCCGCAAGCATCTTTTTAGAAGTACCCATAAAATCATTTAGCAATGAAGGGGAAATCACTCATCCTTATCTTACACTTTGTTCAGTACATTTATTCTCATGTAATGTTTATTTTCATCGTCTACCACTCTCCATCTCATGTAATGTTTATTTTCATCGTCTACCATTGTTCAATCACCAAACATCAACTAAACATTTATGCAAAGCATTTAATAATTCAAAACTATTCAATTTATCATAGGCACTCTCTAAATTAATAAGCGTACAGTAAACATTCCTTTCCATATTCATGCAATTCCCAGTGACTTCCAGAATAATAAACATCATTTTGCATTTTTCCTGCCTGACCAAAGCCACTGTGGACTTTCCAAGTATGTTTTTATTTATTAGATTTATCTCCCACTGCAACTATAAAAACAGTCTGAGAGGCTCACAATAATAAATTATAATAAATAAATAATGAATAAAATGTAAAAATACAATAATACAGTAAAAAATCACAGAACTGACCTTGGAAAAGGAAAGTGGCTTTCAGCAAAACATGAATAAAGCCTGGCATAGGAAGTAAACGGTGAGATTCCTGCTACTCTCTAAGCTTAATTGTTTGCTTGCAGATGTTTCATGACCCAATTTGGTAACGTCATCAGTGTAAATTAATGTGAGGTTTGCTGCCGGTTTATACATACAGTAGTAGCTTACCTGCCAGTTTTGGTAGGGGAGTGGTTTTCTTCTTGGTCATTCCTTGATTAGAATCAGATCATTGTTTTCCTCCTAGTTGTTGATCTCTGCTTATTTTCATTTTGGCTGCTGGAGGGGATGTGTTCTTGTTTTTTTACTTCCTTCCTAGGATTTTTATATCTTTTTTGGATGATATATAAATGTAGTTTATCTCTGTCTACTGATAGCTGATTTGTCTGAATGCCAAGCTTCCAGGAATTCCCTAGTATTTTTTGGATTTGGTTTGATGTAAAATACAAATAATTTCTCAGTTGAAATTGTGGTTGAGTCTATCCATGTATTCTAAGATTAAGGAGTTTTTGTCATTTCACTGCTAGTTACTGTTTATGGATGCACTCTTCTAGTCTTTTCCTTGGCTGCCCTGTATAGTGACTGTTACAATCCTTGCATTATATGTGGTAAATAATTCTTGTTTTTATCCTTCCTGGGCTACTATGTCTTTTGGTTTGCTTAAGATATTGTGGAAGTCTTTATTGTCTCTTCAAAGATTCCACAAGAAATTCTTTATTTCTCATATCAGAGATAATTTTTGCATCCACAAATGTTATCTTTCATTTCTTTAGAGGAAATAATGACATTCTTCTTATCAGTAGACACAGATTCAATCTTCAGTCTGAGTTGCACAGCACACGATAAACATACAACTTAGTGTATCACTCCTTATCCTCATGTAGCAATTACATTTTCGAAAAACTCCCAATGATGTAGTCCCACAATCTTCTTATGGACATAGAAGACCAAGTGTTGGACAGAAAATGTCTATTATTATATAGGATACTGTTATTTTGCTGATGAATAAAGGATGAACACCGGTGGTCACGAATCATACTATGATGAAAAGGCCTTAACTTTAGTTAAAGATTGATCAGCATTTAATCTGGCAAAAGCATCAGAAATGAGGGCTATGACCACACAGCTTAACACCTATTTTGGTGAGCTCAAACATAATAATCATATTACAGAAAAAGAATGACAGACAATGAAGTATACAGATGCTGCCCTGGCACAATTCTATGGACTTCCCAAGATACACAAGGCAGATGTATCACTCAGGCCAATCATGGTACACCAACATATAATTTGGCAAAATGGATGGCACAGCAGTTATACTCCCTCATGCAATCCTCGCAAACTACAGTTATGTTATCCACACATTTTATAACAGAGTTATGTGGTATGAAATTTGCCTCTGATGAAATCATGGTCTCGTTTAATGTGGTTTCCCTATTCACATCCATTTCCCCCCAAGTAATACATAGAAAATTGAAGGAACTATATAATAAAGATCATAGCAACTTGGCAAAGACACATATTATAGATTTATAGTAGTTTTGCCAACAAACTTTCTTTACTTTTAAAGGGGAGATATATGAACAAGTCAAGGGGTCTCCAACCTCTGGGGTGATTGCAGAGGCAGTATTACAGGAGCTGGAATCTCAGTCCTTTTGGACTTATGAACCGAGGTTCTGGTGCCATTATGTGAATGAAATATTTGTTCTTTTCATTCAAATGTAAGATTTCTTCTCATACAGTACTTGCTCCAAATTACCTAGAGCCACTTAACTTTCATAGTCAAATTTCATTTCAGTTTTGGGATCAGCCTTTGGTTTGCAAATAGGGTCACTGGAAAGTTTTGAATGGTTTTCAGTATTGCAAAATCTCATTACAATAATTGTTCTCCTACAGAAGATGATTTGCTTTAACTCACTGGGATCGCAAATGGGAATCTTTAAACAAATATGTAACTTTTCCAAAGGACCCCGTTAGAGCCCAGCTGAGCTACAATGATGCTCTGACAACTTTGTGGTGAAATTGTCGCCCTTGTTGTTGTTGCTACAATATGGCACCTGATTTTGCAAAATACCAGCTAAGCATTGCAGTTCATAGAAATTCAACTCCAAAACTGACACTGTAATCAAAAGAAATTTTGCACTTTCCTTATGTTCATCCTCCAGAGATGAAAACAGCTTTGGAAAAATGATGGGCAGACATCCAAATACACTTGTTTGTGTGTATGGTGGGGAACCAATTAAAGAAGCTATGACCCTTGACTGTTCTTGTTTCTTCCTGCCATCACTTGGTTTTCTCTTAATAGAATTTAGTTACATTATAATGTTTAGAAAAGAGGAACTACAAACATTACTTCATTTTCTTTCTACACAATGCATTTTTTTTTAATTAATTACTTGAACTTCCACTCAGAAATCACATTAATAGTAGCTGGAAAAAAACAGGTGGAAAAAAGTGATATTCCAGAAGAAAAGAAGGACTTTGAATGGAGGAAGCTGGATGCCTATAAAACTGAAGTGGATCCTGCCTGTTATGAAGGTAACCATTTTCTGTCCCAAACATGAAGTTGAACCTAAGATGATGGGTGTTTAAACTGGAGGTCTTCTGCATAAAAAGCAAATGAATGCCACTGAGGTGTTGTCCTTTTCCCACCTTTAGTACTTACAGTTCTAGGAACTGGAAAGGTCTTTAGTTATTCCATTTCATCTTGTACTTCCTCAGGATGTCATCAGTTATGAGATTTTCCATTTCCCCTTTACCAATAGCTCTGTGAATTAAATGAGACTGAGACAAAGTGACTAGATAAAGGCCCTCTAACTAATGTATTGAGTCTTTTGAAATTTATTTCTCCTAGGCCAATAATCTAGCCATATATTCATGAGTTTTCTTGCATCAACTGTTGTATAGCAGGATCTTTTCTAAACATTCACACAGGCACACATGCACACACCTGGATTCAAGATCATATTAAAATGACCTCTTGCTCCAAATATTATCAAGCAAATTATCTTTTATGTTTTACTGTGATAATCTTCAGGGATTTGGCCTTCATATTAAGTTTACTAACCTTGGGGGCAAACCAATTTTATGTTAGAATAAGGAAGGGACAAAGAAAAAAAGTTTTCATATGAAATCTGGTTATCATTTTGACACTATATATATATGGAATCCCTAAAGAGAGGTCTTATTCATCCTGAAAGCCTCTATAACGTAACATGCTAGCTGGACCAGCAAATGATGTAAAAGTCTATCTTGCTAAGTTTATTTTAGAACTTTAATTCACACTGAGCTTAGTGCTTCATTTTGTCCCAGGGGGTAAGCTTTATTTTTAAACCCCTTCTCTCACACTTATTAATATAATTCCCTACACAGCAGGAAAGCAGCCTTAGGAAAGCCCAGTTCTTTTGCTAATAATTTTGTCTTTTGCAGTTCTTAAACAACTGCTGAATTACAATTCACTACTAAATAGCTTACATTTTGTACAGTTTTAAAAACATGTAAAAGAATGCATTACTAGAGAAGTGAAATTGTTGAATATTAGCCAGTCTAAGAGATGCTGGGGAAAAAATGTAACAATGACATTTAAATCATATTATATGAAGGTATTTCAGTATTCTTATAAAAATAATTATAATATAAAAATTAAATATCCAGGAAATAAGTTTATTACAAAAAAGCATCTTGGTTAACCTTCTCTTTATTCATTTTGCTATTTTGATTTAGCATATGGTAAAATTAATTTAACATAGAACTATATTCAAGTGTGTCATATTCAGGAGCAAACTTCTAAATACCCAACTAGAACTACTATAATTCCCAGGGCAGAAAAATTTAGATGGGAAATTAAAAAAAAGGAAGGCTGAAAATTAACAGTGAATTGTAATAGGTCATAGATTTAAATGTGGCTTGAAGGAAATAAGATGCTTTGGTGGCTTGAACACTTCTAAGAGAACTTACACATTTCTTGTTATTGAATCATGCTTACTTGAAGCTACTCACCCATTTTTTTTCACTGTTAGGGCTTAATTTAAGTTCAAATTCATCCCAGTCAAAATAATTTATATTTGTTCCATCTTATTTTAAGAATGAAAGGCCAAATATATTAGATCCATAAAAGCTGATTGCCAAAATGTAGGTGGCAATATCTCCAGCCCTTGGAGAGATCGTGCTAATGTATCTTGTTGTCTTTGTTTCATTTTATTTTGTGCATGGGTGGGGAACAGTCAGTACTTTATGCAAAAAAATCCCTGTTTTCCGACAGCAATTTCGGTGAAAGAAATGTATAATTCTGAATAGAAGAAGATACTGAAAACTGAATAGAAGAAGATACGACAATTTTTAAATAAATTTATATCAGAGCAGTCTGAGTTAAAAAAATCCTGTTTTGTGAACAGGTTTGCAGTGAAAACCAATGAAGAGAAAGTGAGATTTCAAAGAAATCTTTAAAAAAAAGCTCCATGGGGCAATTGAAAGCAACAAAATCCCTAGAGATTGTGTCCCTTGAATGTTCAATAACAATATCAAGTGGGGCCACAGCTGTTTGCTTGTTTGTTCATTTTATACCGGAGAGGATTATTAGCTGCTCTTTTTATCTGATTATATTCCTCTAGAAGGCATGGGCCATTGAGGCATTCATGTGTTCAATTTTTACAGGATCCAGATGTGTGTGTCAAAGGCAATATTACACTTAGAAAAAGGATGAGTTTTGATGGAAATACAGGTCTAGTTTTTCTTCAGTCTTTAGCTCAAATTTGTCTCCATTACAGCCAGTTTGGCCTTTTTAAGTTTAGATGAAAAATTTAGGTCTATGTGAAAGGGAATCGGGGAGGGAAAAAAATCAGTTTTATTTCAGGTTTTATTATTGCCTTTAAGGTTAAAAAATGCCATCAGAAGACTCAGGCAGTATATCTGGGAGTCGTATCTGGGACAGAAATTCAGTTTCCAGTCATTTATAGGTACTTTTGGCTGTTAATATTTACCTCTACCATCTAGCTTTCCCAGATCATAATGCTGAAACATTATAAAATTTTATGCTAGCATAATTTAATGTTCTGCCTTCACTGCTTATATCAAAAGAAACCATTTGAACAATATCTTTCTCCATGATTAGAGAAGTAGGTATGGTGAACCATGTCCTTCTTTCTGTTTTTTAAAGATATTTATGGGCATGCACACTTTAAAGGTGTTTTTCATATATTTTTAATTTATATTTCTTACTCCCTACCAGCCAAAAGTGAATATTTCTAATAGCATGGTGAAGTTTTATACTATAATTTCACTGATAGGTTGCCAATTAGTTAGAAGATTCGAAGTGCCAAACTTTTGATACAGTTGGTATTTATTTTTTTATTTATTTGTATCCTGCCTTAATTATGTTTAACTTTTCTTTTAGATTATAAAAAACATACACATGTTGTTTTATTCTATTGGTTTGACAGATTTTTCAGGGTTTGTATGCTGGTAGTTTGACCATAACAATAAATTAAATGGAATCATTTGAAACTGAGCAATTTTCTGGCAATGTTAAATATTGACTGCACTCATTAGAGGAAGTACTAAAAACAAAAAATAGATGAATGAAAGATGAAACTGGATGCAGGGTTTTTAAAATATATTCATTTAAAAAACATATATGGGGCAAAATACAAGTAAAGAATATTTTTTATGCTTCATTGTGCAACCCAGTATTTTCCATATATATCTTGCAGCATTCCCTGCATCTGGAATAGGTGGCCCTACTGAGAACAGGGGTCCCAAACTGACCTGTGGTGGCCAGTCTAACACTTGATCCTCTGCCCACAACCATGAAGGTCTAGCCACAAAATGCAGCTCCTGAAGTTGTTGGAAAATGCGCTTCTGGTGCAGAGAGGAGCCAACAACGATTCTGTCTCAGACCCATCACTTTGCCCTTGCTGGTACGCATGGAGAAAGGAAGAAGTCAGCCTGGAGCCCCCATCCACAGCCCTCATGTGTGCTTTTCAAGGTGCCGCAACATGCCTACAAAGACAGCTTGGGCCCCCTTCCCCCTGGACAGGAACCACTTTGGAGCCCTTCTTCCCGGCCCCCTCAAGGGCTGAGCAGGTGTATTCGGAATCGCTGGTTGTCTTTCACCCCCCAGGGCTGCACAGCCTCCTCTCAAAACACATCGCCTTCAGGCTTCAGACTGCTTGCTTTCTTCCCTTCTTGGATGGCTCAGCAGTACCCATTTCTCGGATGCTCTGCGCGCTTAATGAAGGACAGGAGCACCCAGCTGAAAGATCCTTAATGCTTAAAAATGGAATCCAGTATACTACTATCTTTATAATTTCTAATTGCAATGAATTTCTCTCTAGTTTTGTACATGTCAAAGTTAATAAATAATTTTGATTCTGTTTTATCAAAATAAATTTGGAAATATGCAGCCCAGTATTACTTCATAAATTTCATTCAAAGACACCATTTTATCCATTATTATATGGGACAATGCACTCGTTTCCAGTCAGTCGTTTTTTAACTGGCGTTAAAAAGATCTTCATGACTCTTTAGGTTCATTTTGTTCCTATTTAAAAGCATTCAGGCTTCTATATATTTGTGTTCTATAACATTTAGGCTAGTAGTACTCTTCGGTCTGTTGGTCACCGATGTTTTAGCATGAAAAGCAATGTCAGTTTTTAAAGTCTGACTTTCAGTACCTATTTAATATTATGACATGACAGCACACTGGATTCCATTTTTTTCGTCCCTGCCTTCTGCTGTAATTGCTTTCTCTTGTTCACAACTTGGTAAATAATATATGTTCACATTAGAGTATTCATCCCTCTGGGATAAACTTGCATTCACCTCATTCTTTTTCTTTCTCCTCCTTCAACCTGTCACTGTGTTTGACACTATGAGCTAAGGAGAGGAAACAAGTTGATTTCAGCTTGTATGATTGCAAATGCTCCTAATACTACGTGCAGTCTTGCTTGATGGAAAGCAAGATGACCTTTGCCTGAAATACTTGATAATAATAATGATACCGTATTCTTATTCACAAAACACAAAACATCTTGTGGTAAGTGCTTGCTTGTATTTTTCACACCAGGATGGGAAATTCCACGAAGGTACTTTAGGTGCCTGTTCATACTGTTGAAACCGACTGATTGATTGTGTGCCTTCAAGTTGATGTCAACTCTTGGTGACACAGATAGACTTTCTGCAGGATGAAGTTTCCTTAGCCTGGCCCTTCTGCTGTGATTAAGCCTATCCGCTGTGCTGCTTATCGAGTTCTCTTTTTTCCACCTTTCTTAGCATTGTGGCCTTCTCAAGGAAACTGGGTTCTCACATATTATGTCAAAAATACTATGGTATAGTATAGTATACCCCAATTAAGGAACTACCCACTTAGACAAACCATCAAACAGTAAACAATAACCTAATCAAGGAACTACCAAGAAGAAAACAGCATTCCCACAAACACTGACAGGTCAAGCCATTGTATATAATCATAGAGCAAATCCCAGTCCCTTTTAGTACTGATGATGTTATCTGGTTGGGTAATGAAACATCTGCAAGAAAACAACCAAGCTCAGAGAGCACCAAGGACTCCACAATACAAACATCTTTAAATAAACATAATTAATCCTATGCTTCTAATAATTACAAATCATACTAGTTTAAAACAAGATTATATAAGCAATTCATACCTTGTTAAAGGCAACATTTTTCAGTTAATTAATAAATATAAAGAAAACTTTTGGTTGTGCATTAATAGATGTATTTTTATAAAAAGATGATAGAAGAAGAAGATGTTTTAATTAGGTCATTTGATTTATTAAGTTTAGTATATTATCAAGTAGTCCTATCCTAAAACACACAATTAACCTTTCTCTGTGTTCTGATCTGGGAAACAGTAGTGGAGGAAAATCAGTAGAGAAGAAAATAACATAAAATGTATAAAAATTCAATAAAAATGCAGTCATGGTGTGTTACTTATAATGCATCAATGAGTACTCATTGCAGGTTCCATCTCACAAATAATAATGCAATTTTTGTCACCAAACTTCCCACCAGCTGAAGTGAAAAAACAGATGCTAAAAACATGTCAGAGCTTTTAGTGCATTAGTACTGCCATCTATTAATGACTTATAATACTGGAAACATTACTTATTATTCAATCCTTGAAAATAAATACAAAATGTGAATATTTGTGAATCATTTTATCATTATCTGCAAAGCATCCTGGTTTTTGCTTAAATAGTTTGGCAAGATGCATTTCTGCGGTAGCTCCAATATTCACTACAGAACTACTTATTTAGCTCCATTAACATGCTTAATATATCGCAAAGTTTGATTAATAAGTGTTATTAAACAACTACCACAAGAAGATAAGTTGTATGCAGCTCATATAATAGTACAAAACATAATATTTTATTTGCCTTATGACACGTAGGTGATATTATTTTCCCAGATACTTGGACTTTGTTAACAATTGCCTGGAAGGGCTGCTGCAAACTGCATAATTAACATTTAGGTCTGTTAATTGTTTTTGTTATGAATTATTATATTGCTTCCTTGTTGTCAGTGATTTATTCTCAGTCAAGTTCTGTGCCACCCTGTGTGCTTAGGGACTTGTCTGTTTCACAAATAACTCCTGTTGCAGCCATCAACAAAGTTAAAAATTAATTATAATATATTACACTGACATACAACAGAACAAGAAGCTGTAATACATGGGCTTGATTTGTAACAACATTCAATGGTTCACCTGATTATTCCTCTTTAGTAAAATAAGCAAGGAAAGAAACCCTCACCTACATCTAAGGTTTATTAGCTTCTCTGAAGAGGAAAGAGCTATTCTAGAGGAGGTGCATAGAATGCCAAATGTCAGATTCAGTCCCTGGAATTTTTAGGTAAAGTTGGAATCCAGTGGGTTTTACAATGTTGTGTTGGCAATCCTGTCTGATAGACTAAGAATCTACTTGTCAGATACAATCAACCAGACCCAGACAGTGAAGTTCAATGTGAAAAGATTTAATGGTCCTGCATCATTACAAGAATTTGCCCAACTGACCATTGAACACATTCACTACTAAGATAAAGTTCAATGGCTCTCAGGATGGGTTGGGTTTCTTACACTTGAGGATGCGAAGAGATTCCAGGCTGATTCCCTGCCTCACAGCTCGTCCCCCTGGCTTAGTCCTCCCTTCTTCCACACTACTTCTGTCATGAGGCAATTGCTTTACATTTTACTGTAAGCAAACTGTAATCCCTGGCATTATTCCAGTAATGCCTGGAATCTATAAATCCCTCAACTTTTTCACACTCTGAGCTCAAGCTAACAAATTTAGTTGTTAATAACCTTATTGCCCAAACCTGATTAGTTTTCTTGGAAACCCCATTAGAAAAAATAAGACAACCTGAACCCATCCAAAGGGAGCCTGATTACATTGCCTAAACTGCCATACCTTTCCTAAACATTATTTAGGAGACAGACGTTAGTTAATTATATGGCTTGATTCAAAATT
>JANHZU010008846.1:119483-133684 GCA_032468055.1 Acrochordus granulatus | reverse complement strand
TCAGATGTTAGGGACAATCATTTCTATATCAAATTCCATTGAAAATGATTTTTGGTGAATATTTTTGGGGGCGTGGATCAGATCATCTGACTTTCCATGTTTCCTATGGGAAACCTCTTTTCAGTTTAAGAGCATTTCGGACTAAGAGCTTTCTTCCAGAACAGATCAGGCTCACAATCCGAGGTTCCACTGTACTGCAAAGGTACTTGTAGTAAGATGGGCAGTGTATAAATTTAATAAATAAATGATAGATTATAGATTTCTCCAGAGAACTAGATTGTCTCATAATATGTATATTTTTAAAGGATAATATAAAAAACCCAAGTGCATAATCTGTATATTTAAACCAGTTTTTAAAAATGAGAAACTCTGCGGTATAGATCACTGCCCCACTCCCAGATTTTGGAACCAGGAATTCGTTATTACCTCACCAAAACTGATAAATCTACTCTTGCTTTTGGTAGCGAGTACACAGATCTGGTGACAGCTAACAATGGTTGCTTAGTTATTGTGCCTGCCACTTGTCATACTAAATGGCAGAATATTGTTTAGAAATCTAATCTGATATCATTGCTTACACTTAGACACTACCTTGGTGAAGATACTGTAATTTTTAAAAACTAAATTCCTGCTAGATGTTTTCACCCTGTCTTTGGAGAGTCACTAAAAGTTAACCTTCACCCTCATAATGCTGGTAAACACTTAACCCAATCAATCATTTATGGTGAATTTTACTGCTGAAGTATACAATTACTGGCTTGCCTAGATTAGGCAGTGTGAGGCAATATGGAAAACCACATAAAAACTCCAAAGAGTCTTGAATTTGCTGAGCACTGAAAAGATAAAAAGATCTGATCTGAGTAGTAACTGATAATCATCATATAAAAAGAGGAACAAGATGAAGTTTATTTGTTGACTCCTATGTACACAAATCATGCTAGTGATTAAATTCAATAGAGTTTATACACTACTGTGAACACACTGAATAATTGTATATTCACAACCCCATTATAATCATTTTGACCTAATAATTTCAGCTGAATGGGTATGAAGCTCAGTTGATAAGTAGAACAATTATTAACATTTTCATTTTGTTCTATTAAAATGCAACTCAGACAGAGTACTCCCAAGCTCAGAACTTATTTAAGTATAACAACAATTCAGAAATGAATATAGGACAGAAATGGACAATATTTGAAGGTACAAGGACCTAGGCTCATCACCTAGCCTTTTTGAGGGCCATAGGACATAATATCACAGCTTAAGAGAAAGTGGCATTTTTTTTCCGACCATGTTTTATAGTGTTTCAATGTAGTATTTTGATTTCAATGTTTGTATATTATTTGATTGTAATCAGTTCAATATATGTTTGCATGGGAAGTGGTATAGCAATGCAATAAAAATATACATAATCTAGTGCATTGATGATAATGTCTTCCAGAATTCCTACTTTGGAAATTCTCAGCATTACATCCACTTCTCCACTCAGGTGACTGGTCTGCTTGACAGCAGGTAACACAACATAACCCCTAATCTGTTTTAATTGTCCAGTATAAGATACAAGCACTCTGGATGATACTTGGTAAATATTAGGAGAGACACTAAGGATTTTTTATAGTTCTAGGTGGGCAACTTTTTGATTGGAGATAAGAGCAATTAACTTTGGATTCATGTATGACCAGTAATGAAAAGTGGGTCTATGTAACAAAGATTGAATTATCAGGACAATAGAGTTTTGGAAAAATGAAAAAGAATGGAAAGAGAAAGTCTACAGAAAGTTTTAGTAAAATAAGTAAGCCTTCACAAGCAACTGTATTTGAGCATCACCAAAGACGATGTATGTGCAGACTGGGGTCAACATCTCAAGATAGTGGATGGAACTTTGCAATACAAGCTGCCCATTTTGATATGCGTGTAACATGCATGTTGAAAAAGATTGGTGCTTGTAAATGACATTCTATCAGACCTATGATATAAATAAGAGAATAGAGAATGCTCATTCTTGAATATTATTGACATGCCCACTGAGATGCAATGTATAATGTAAAAATTGTATACACAAATGTGTGCCTTAGGTAAAAATGCAACCTATGTATATTATTCTTATTTACAGCTCTAAGACTCTAATTTGTCACTAGTGAAGTGTATTCTTTTACAATGTATTAAAAAAGTACAATGTACTCAAAGTAGTGAATTATTAATACTCTGAAATTACAGATGCAGTATTGTATTTTTTTCCAATGACATTTCCATTTTGATTTATACAATATTATTATTTGGGGATACATATTAAAAGAGTTATTATCAAAGGAGACAGTAAAAACAAAAGAAAAAAAAAGTTTTAAAAAGGAATATTTCCAAATCATGTCTCTTGTGGTTTGTATGAAAAGGTCATATTTATTTACGGTATTATTTAGATTTTCAATTTTTGTGATTATGTTTTTATTATTAATTGGAAGAGATTTTGCTCTTATTGTAGGACAGAAATTGTTGTTAAAGTGATATTTTTAAATCCATGGCATTAACAAAATGCAATTGTATCTTCCAGAAAAATGTGAAGAGTTCGTCTAGATTTTCAGCAAAAAAACATGATAACATCCATGAGGAAAAATAAAAACAAACTCCATTATTACATATTTCTTATATCAAGACTAAGCAGAATAGCACAAATATTATAAAGATCTAATTTTTCTCTAATAAGAGAAAATATTAGATTTTTTCTCTAAAAGTTGATAAAAGTAATAAAAGCTTTATCAACTTTTATTCTGCATAATTCTGGAGAACTTAGCTGCATGCACATTATTTTGAAGCTTTTGTTAAAATTTGGTCCTAATAATACTTTTCTAAGGAGGTATTGTGTATTCCTTAAAATCCTTAGCAATGTAACATTTTAGTTTTAGTATATGTACTGGGGGGCTTATATATTTTGGTGGTAACTCCATGCAACCATCTGTGTGTCCCAAATCATGTCAGATATATTACAAATATTAAGAACAAGACAATGGCCTTGTAAAAGGGTAGTACCTGTGTAGAAGTGGGCAGACCTTGCTATCAAGAGGGATAATTAAAGGAAAACAAGAACATGGTCTGACAAATACTAATAGTTGACAGACAACGAAAATAATTTAAGAAATGGGGAACTCGTGATTATATATTAAACTCTGTATTTTGCTTTATTTCAGCCAGTCCTATTTTTTTAAAGTTCCTTCCCTATTTTTGGCTTCCAATATTTCACTCATTGGAACTCAACAAAAACTCTGTGTTTTGTATCCCATATTTGCAATGATGATCACCAGATGTTTCTGTATATTCTTTCTCTTTTTTGAAGGACCAGCTCTCTGAGGATTATTACAACTAATTGAAAGCTGCTAAAATCTCTCTCTCTTTATATCCCAATAGCACTGTTCTGATAATTTTAACTATACCTCTTTTGAAATTCTTATTCACTTTGACAGTAAGAAAAAAAATCCTGCCCAAAGGACAAAAATGCTTTAGTGAAATTTTCATAGTTAGGATCCAGATCCACTGAGGATGTAACATTAAAAAATGCAGAATAAACGTTTTCACATCCATTTATTTCTCAATGACTTGGTGAACAGCAAAAAACAGTCAGCATAGCCGCTACCTAGTTAAACTACACTGCAAATGTTTCTCACTGTCACCTCTTGCATCTTTACGGTTAGAGTTTTACCAAACACATTTGTAGGCACAATTCACAAATTACTTTTGGTCTTTCTTTCTGGTCCTTTTTTTTTTTGCATAGTTTTCTAATTGTCAGGCACAGCTAGTTTTCATACATACTTTAAGTGATGCACAATGACTTCATAAGTAAATAACATGTATATTTTTCAATTTCTCTAGTAACCTACATCTTTCAACATTTGGACATTTATTCTTTTCATCAATTTTTATTTGAATACTAATGTTTGAAGCATTCATTTTAATTCTACTCCCCCACAAATAAGACTATCACTCCTGTACAGATCTAAAATTACTCCTACAGGATTTCTTCACTTCAGTTTCATGTCAAATTATCTGATTGCTTTTATTTTTAATTCAATTCACTCCGCTGAAGGCTCATTTTTACCAGTTCCCAAATATTATATTTCTATCTAGACTGACCTCCATCTTCTATACTTCTTCTCCTTGGTGTATTTGACACTTTGGAACTATGTTTGTTTATGTATATAGATTTTACAATATTTTATCATGATCCACAGATTTCGCAGCAATCATCCCTTTACTGATTTTTTCCTTATCCAAAGTTACTTCATTCTATCAAGCATTCTTCTTCATGTTTTCCATTAGTATCATTCCAGGCTTTTCTATGGTACCCCTTAACATAATTTTTCTCCCTCTCTTCTATATAATTCAATATAATTTTATTTTTTTACTTCAGCTTTTTATTCATTCTACTGGAAGAATCATCTGTCTTCTACTAAATTTTTATTCAGAGCTTATACTTTTTTTAAAAGAATCATTTTTCTTTCATTCTAATTTCTTTTATTTCTTCTTCTTTTCCCATGTGATTTTTCCCAAAGCCTGTTTTTAATGATGTATCCAACTGTTTCAAACCAATTGTCCCACTAGATAGATCTGTACAAAGACCTCTTTGCCATAGCTGATATGTGCTTTTTGAAGAGGAAGTATGAGTCAAAGAGAACCACCAGGTTGTGCACAAGTCTCAAATAAGGAAAAGAACCTTTATACAATACTAAAGATAGAAAGTCTTCAAATATTTACAGCCATTTCTTCTTGTTAGAATTAAGCCTGAGACTGTTCTTCTCCATGCAGACCTCTACAACCTTCAGATACTCAGACAGAATATTAACAGCATCACTGGTACAGTTAAGGATAAAGATTTATGATTGGGTATCATGAGCATACTGAGATCTCAAACCAATGGATGATCTCACCCAATATCTTCATATAATAAGCTTTTACAAAGGCTTCAAGATGAATATTATATGAATAATATAGATATTAAAGAGAAGGGTGGGAATGTTGAGCCCTGAGCAGCTCTACAAATGAGGGGATGTGGGCATCACATAGCTTCCCATCAACACTAGCTGGAATGATCCAGATAAAGAAGGACAACCACTGTTGCATGACAGGACTTCCAAACTCCACAGCTAGCTCAAAAGGATACTGTGATTAATCTCATTAAAAACTGCTGAGAAACCAAGAAACCCATGGATGGACGTGGTGGACACAATGCTTCTTATTTTATGTCCTTTACTATTTACATTTTTCATTCCAGGTTGCTGTCTTCCATAAGTTATGGTCATCTTCAGATTGGCTTATAGGTATTGACAAATGCCATTGGCCAATAAAGACTTTATGTAATATTTGGCAGCATGATAGAGAAAGTGCAGGGTAGGATACCAGACTTAGTCCTATCTGTATCACTGTAGCATTTCCTGCTAAAGTAAGCAAAAGCCAGTTCCAGCACTTATGTGAAATAAATATTACAGCCAACTATGCTATGCAAATTAGGATCCCATAGAATCTATTGGGGAGATCAAATGGGTTTATCTTTATGAAAACAGCATCATATTGTTTGCAACACAAGTCCATCCTCTTCTGAACATTTGTTATGATGTCTCACACACATTCAAAAGTGGTTGAGCTGAAGTTATAACAGTGTGATGCTCCTGTATTTCTGATTTAGAGGCAACCTTGAAAGGCAACCTATTGTTTGCCTCCTATCAACTATGTAACATAATGGCATGAACCCAGGATATGTCAGAACAAAGATCTATTTAATTGCTACTACAATTTAAAAAATTGCTACTATTATAAAAAAATAAGAGGCTGAGTGGCTTATCGGCTTACTGATGCTGGAAGTTGTTGACCAGAAATGGCTGGCACTATGGTAGTTCAAGCTGCAGCACCATATGGTGGAGTCAGCTCCCATCACTTGCCTCTAGCTCCTGCCCACCCAGCAGTTTAAAAGCATACAATATTGTGAGTAAATAAATGATTTGTGTGAGGAGAAGTGGCCAGCGCAGGTGCTAGACCTGCCTGAATGTGAGGTGAAGGCTGGAGCAGTGGAAGGCCCCGGATGCACAGGAAGTCTGGGCACGGCTGTTTAAGGGGGGGATAATTGTATTAATGTAATGTGTTATTGTTAATGTTATCAATTATTGTAAGCTGTTGAGAGTTGCTTTAAGAGATAGATGGCATATAAATATGTGTATTAAATGTATTAAATTAAAAAAAAATTGGAACTTGTTCATGAACTCTGCATTATTTTTAATTCAACATTTTTCAGTAGATGTTATTTGTACTATAAAGGACACATAGTGTTTCTGAACAAGGAGAGATAGTCTACTTGTTTTCCAGTAGATCCCTGATCTTGAAACCTCTTTTCAGCAAAGCTGTGAAAAAAGAAAAAAAGAGGATCAAGGAGTAAAAGAAATAAATCTAAACTGGGAGATCTATGGCAGACTTTGAACTGGGAGATCTATGGCAGACAATATAATTGGCCTGCAACTATGGCTACTTTATTTTGTGATGTCTACATTCTATACATTCCTATCACCTCTGTCGACTAGAAATTGTAACCCATTATATCAGGAGCAGTGGTTAAGATGGTGTGCTTGTTGGCTGGAAGGTCGGCAGCTCAAGTTCAGGACCCAAGCACCACCATGTAACGGGACCCAGGTTTGGGAGACAAGCACCACCATTACTTGCCCCAGCTCCTGCCAACCTAGCAATTTGAAAGCATGTAAAAAAGCAGTTAGATAAATAAAGATAAAGGAGACCCTGCCAGCCGTGACCGACTCTAGGGTGCGGTGCTCATCCCCGTTTCCAAGCCGAAGAGCCAATGTTCATCCTGGGACGGCTCCGTGATCATGTGGCCAGCATAACTGGATGCCTAAGGTGCATGGACACTGTTACCTATCTATTCACGCTCGTGTACTTTCGAACCGCTAGGTGGGCGGGAGCTGGGGTGGAACAGCAGGTACTCACCCTGCTGCGCGGCAATGCTGGGTCTTGATCCCGGGCCGCTGACTTTCCAGCTGGCAAGCCGAGCTCTTAACCACTTGCCACCGCACCCCTAAATTTTCAAATAATCCCAGAAAAAAAAAATTAAAAGGAGAATGTAAAAATCTGATGATTTAAATAACTGAGTAAATAGTAATTTAATATCACACTTCATTAATCAATAAAACTTATCATTAATGATTCTCCAGAGTTTTGAATACTTCCAACATTGAAAAAGAACAATTAAATTGATAAACAGAAGAATAGAACAGTATGTATTGTGTATGGTGTTTTGATTCAACAAATATTGGGATAATAATATTTGCTGTTCTTTTCTCTGTCTCTTACTTGTTTATACAGAACTCCTAATGTTACTTTTTTCCTTAATTCTTTGCCTGCAAATGCCTACAAGCAATGTTTCAGACAATAGCTAGCTAGACAATAGCTTATTTTGGAGTTTTTCTGACAGCTTTGAGCCATGCCTATGCGCTTACATCTGAAAATGATATATATTGCTTTACTAAGTTTTGTAATTCTTATTTTTAAAAAAAGATTGCATAACACATTAAAAAAAAGCAGACCCAATAACAAAAAATAAAGAGTTTTATTGTTGTTATTATTTCTGAGTACCTTATGAAGTTATTAAATCTCTCAGTATCCCTAAGGAGGACTTGGAATAAAGAGTAATACAAATGAAATAGAATTTATACAGTGCCAATAGTAAGCTGGTTATGGGCATAGCTACCTGTTACATAGATCATAAATTAAGACAACTTGAGATTCCCCAGATAGTTTTTGTTTCAAAACTCACTTCAGCTTTAGCAGATTTGTCCCATAGCAGGCATGTGATCTGAAAGTCACAGGACCTTAAATAAAGATAAAGACTTTACTGTGTTAAGTTTGGCTCCTATCATTAAATTCATGGAATTTTCTTGGAAACAACACGGAAGTGGCTTGCTACTCTTATTTTCCAGGATGTTTTAGTCCAGCTTCCCATTCTAGTCTGTAGTCTTGTGATTTTTAAACAGGGCCTTTGTTCCAGCCAATTTAGCTTTATGAGATCAACAACAGTCAGCCAGAGGCTGCCATAAAGCACCAAGCATGGATTACAGCTGCATGGATAACGTTTTAAGCTCTACATGGCAAAGTTTTTCATGATTGCTATATATGGTTTCAATATTTTTTTTATGTACTGTGTTCATCATGAGTGAACAGTTGTTCAAAAAATAACTCACTGATACTTCAAGCTGTTTTTTCATGACAATCAAACATGATAATGATCCAGTAATGGAATCCTTAGGTCATAGTGCCATATAATCCCATAGTTTTATGGGATCTAAATTTTATGATTTTTTGCTACTGATCAATTCACATTTCTATTTGGAACTACTTCAAATGTCAGATTTTCAAATGAAGAAAAGTCACAAAGAAAAATTCCATAAAGATAACCAAGCAAACCTAGTAGCATTGGCTTGCAATTCCAGAATGATAGCCCTAAATAAACACAGCCCTCAGATTAAAAAATGAAAAGAGAATACTAATTTTGTTCATTCAACAAAGCATTTGTAAAGTTCATCAATTGGAGAACTTCAGTTAATGTGGAATAAAAATAATGTTACTTGTCATGTGTTATTGCCTCTCTATATCCAATTGTTCAAAGAAAATTTTGGATCTTTAAAGGGATGAAAGATAAATGATACAATGTAGAATGGAAAGTAGCGGCAACATAGGGCAACTCTAGTGTTGCACAAATTTAATTAGCCTTCAGAAAGCATAGGGGTGGGAAATAAAAATGTTTTGAAGAGGACTAAATATGCTGAAAATATATAGAAATATGATGAACTCTTGAGTAAAAGGGAGAATGAGAAAATGGTAAGTAGAATACTGAAGAGTCTATAGCTGATTAACAAAGCATGATATATACTGCGATTTTATAAAATCCAGTACATAGGTTGCATGAACTTCACCACTGGTTAGATGTGGGCAACACAGCATGCTTATATGCCTTATGAAATGGCTTATTGATAAGAGATCAATAAAAGCTTGGTCTTTGGTTGTATTCTGGCATAGTGACATCGATATGCTTAAATTGACCAGTACTGTTCTTAACATTAATAGATAATGCTGCGTATGACAGAAGTGCAAATAAATAAATTAATAAATCTGATCTACATCTTCTCTGTTATGTGAAAGCCCTGATTGACCAAAGCTATATTTGGTGGCAATACTGATGGGCCCATAGGGGATGACTTTGGCATATGAAAAATTATAACCTGAAATGGAAGAAGAATTAATGTTGAGAAGCAAGGAGTAATGAATAAAAGGAAAGTTGAAAAAAGGAGATATAGAAAGGAAGGACATAATGTGATGAAAGTTTCCTGTTCTTGTGAACTGGTAACCTAGGTACTACCCATAATAGGTTGAATGGGTATGCGGAGAGCCATTTTATTATACTGATTAAAGTGCCGGCTTAGAAATTGGGAGGCCATGAGTTTTAGTCCTGCCTGAGGCACAAAGGCAGCTGGATGACCTTAGGCAAGTTCTATCAGCAGCAAGAAGACAAAAATGACAAACCACTTCTGAAAAACACTTGCCAAGAAAACTCAGGGACTTTTCCAGGCAGATTCCAGGAGTCACAGAAAAATGGTTTGTAGGAAAGTAGACATTTTTACATGGTTAAAATCTGCATGGTACTCACCAGTAGAAGATATAGTGCAATATTATGAATTAATGGGAGCCATGGGAAATATTTTGTTGTATGTCATGAATACAATGTTAAAAAACAAGACAAAAAATACAGAAAAAGATGGTTTGAGCATTTATAGAACCAAGAATTCATGAGAATGATTACTGTTTGGTGAATATCTACTTAGAAAAAGATATTTTTCTTTTAGTTCTGCTGTTCTCTTTGCAGGCATTTGAAATGGACAGGAAGTATTATTTATCATCACTGTCAAGTTCCATATTATCCAAATCAAGTACTTGAGAACACACAGAATTGTTTTTTTCAATTCACAGTCGACTTTGAAAATGTAACAATCTTGTTGAAGGATCAAATTGGCTTTTGACAAAGAAGGGTGGTGGAACAATTGTTAATTGCCACAGCAAGTAACAACTGTAATTGTACAAATTCAGCTGCTCTGGATTCTGCATGGCAACCATTGATGAAAGGAATCACTAAGGGTGCTATTGGACTGAATTGGAGGATGGAGTTTACAAAAGACGAATTAATCTCAGTCAAGCACGAACAAGATGGGGTGTGAAGGGATAGGTGTGTATGTATGTGAACATGTATGAAAACAAGAACTGTGGCTCTGCTGTGTTGGAGAACACTTTTAGAGTGAGCAAGATTATCATCTAGTTCTAGTGTGTCCGGAATATATTACTTTCAAAAAACAATTCTGTGTGTTCTCAAGTACTTGGCTTGGATAATATCACTGTCAAGGTTTTAAAACTGAAGAAATAAAAAATGTGAAGAAAAACATTGGGATATGTCAGAAAACTGAGGGACATCCTAGGAAATTCATTGTTGTTATTGTGAGTTTACAAAATCCGAAAGAAGTAGCAATCTATTGTGTGGCACATAGCAACCCTTTGCTGGCACTGTTTCACACATTCCTCTCTGTCTGCTTTTTCGGTTATGAATACAATGAGTGATCTGCATGAACTGAATAATTCCAGTCATTCACATATGCAACTTGTTGCTGTTTCTGCAGATATTGGCATGAAAAAGCAAGCAGGATGAGGCAAAGCACTAGATCTTGGCACTTGCCCAGCATCCATCACTGCTGCCAATTTCTTGATTTTCATTTATGGGACGTTCAGTTGCACAGTAACTATGCAAAGTGAATGGGCAATGATCTGTTTTGTTTACTCCAGAAGAAATGGTTTCACACCACAGAAATATAATGCAGTTCAGCATGGACTTCAAGGCAATCAACTATTGTTTTAGCTTTGTATTCAGTAGCATCAGGAACAATAGCACAACTTGAGAAGCAGAAATGAATGTTCGTAAGCCTGCAGTATGTGTATTCTTGAAACTTATGTCAATCATAATTCTTTTGCAAGAGGTAGTATATTTAAGTAGTTCTTTTCTGCTTACCACTGATATGCTGGGTTTATATATTTTGTATAATGTGGATTCCCAAGTTTTAGCTTAATATGCTATCAACCCAGCCATTGTAATCTGCTGATATGTTTTGAGGTTTAGTGTTGTAAGTAAACCCAATCAATTGTAGATTATTTAACAACCATGGTTTTAAATGTTAACATAATATATGAACCTGGTCATAGCACCTGGGATGGACCAAGAGGGAAAGTTTGAAATTGGGAAAATATGGCAATGGGTTTTCCATTACTTCTTTTGTTTTTCCCATCATTTCCCCCTCTGAATTGACTATATGTAGGAATGAAGGCAAGATTAGCTGCACTATTTGCAGCTAAACTATAATGACATATGCATAATGACCTACCATTCCTTATTTGTTCCAGCTCTTTATTTGCCTACTTGTAAACAAGTTGGGGGTGAGTCTGAAGAACAGATGTAACCTTTTTTCCTCCATTGTCTTTCTTATGTCTGGGTGCTTAAATAAAGATCACATTAAAGTTTAAATGTTATGGTATGCCCTCCGCTATGCATGCTACACTGGTTATCAGTAGGCTTCTTGGTGTACCTCAGGAAGTTAATTTCTGCCTATAAAGTCCTTCATGTCATAAAAAAAGTTAAAGATTAGGGTTTAATCCATTTCTAGAGGGTGGGTTTCATCTCCAATTCACAGCTGAGGGATTGTGTCCAATTCTAGAGGGTGGGGTTCATCTCCAATTCACAGCTGAGGGAGCCAGCATTTGTCTGAAGATGCTTCCATCTTGTGGCCAGCATGATTATAGACCAAGGGACATGGAACACTGTTACCTTTCCCACCTAAATGAGGGAATACCTATTTATCTATTTGCATTTTTACATGGTTTTGAACTGCTAGGTTGGTAGGACTTGGGGAGTAACAGGAGTTCACTCCATTACATGGTGGGGCTTGGGTCTTGAACTCAAGCTGCTGACCTTCTTGCTGACAAAGCAAGCAACTTTACTGCTCGGCCACTATTCCCCACTGGCAAAGTTCATAGTTATTTGAGGGCCCATCTTTTTCCCATAATGTCTATAAGATCTGACAACATCAACATGTTTCAAGTGCCTTCTATTAAACAATGACATATTTTGGGACCCAGGACACATGTCCCCTGTACTGCGATATCTATGATCTGGAACAGCATCCCTCCATCCGAACAACCACGACTTTGCTCTCTTTTAAGGTACCTTAAAGACCTTGCTCTTTCTCCAGGTGTTGGGTTATGACATAGTATGGGTTCCTCATCTATTAGTTTGGTTGTTATAGTATTAGTTGTCTTTCCTTTTGTATAATTTTTATTGTTGTTTAATTTTTTATGTTTTTAATCTCTATACCACCAAGGGTGGCATATTAAACCATTTGATAAACAGTAAAGATCAAACTAAGATAAAGAAGTATAGTCAGACAAATTCATGACATGCATAAAGAGGTTAGCATGACAAAATGATATATTTTGTCATTACATATTTAATAAAATACAAGGCTGTGTTTGCCAGTTCAAGTCTCTTGGGCTCCCACTTCTGGAAACTGCTTTAATTCTTTGAAAGGTTGTGTTGTTAATAACCAGACAATGTAAAACTAGCCTGTATAATCTAATAGTGCCATCTATTAGTGCAGAGATACTGAAAGGTCTGCATGGCAGAATATTATAAGCAATGCTTCCAAGGAGNNNAATTTTGCTCCTATCCAAATTGCATTAAAATATTCTATTATAATATGCATTATGTGAGTAATGACAGGCCAATTTCAATTTCATCTTCTCTTTAGAAATAGCTTTAACTCCACGTATTATGACTTTATCTCCTTAAAAATATATTGAGGTCTTTATCAGAAACAGCTGAAAGAACCTAGGCAACTCTCTCCAATATTCCTCAAAAAGCTGCCCACTCCACGTACATGAATTTTAGGGACAGTTAGGAGGGGTGAGATGCCAGAGGGATCACAATACATAGTTTATTGGGAAAATTCAGTTTTTTATTTCCAAGCTATCTGGAAACAAATTATATTAAAGTTTTTTATTTGCAATTATTAATGAATAATTTTCCTTCTGAGTCATTCTTTGATCTTATATTATTTATGAGATAATTGTGATTAAATATGTTTGAATAAACCATATAGTTATATAAATGAATGTCTTTGACATTCATTTGACCACCAAATTAACTCCCTAATTTTGTTGTTTAGGGTATTGCACACTGAGCAAATTTTATGTCTGACTTTCAATTGAAGTACTCAAATGTTACAATAAAAGGTTGCAATGATGATGATAATGACCATCTATGTCATGCCATACATCCGCAAATTATATTTTTGAACCTTTTATTTGACAGTTAATTTATGTAATGATATCTTCAAGAAATATTTCAGAATAACAGAGAGAAATTTATTTATAAATCATAGGAATATTCTCTTGTCCAGGAATGTTAATGGTTGAAAGCTAAATGCATACTTTATTTTAAGATATTTTACAATTAGTGGGACTTGTTTTTGGTAGACACAGATAGGATTACATTATAAATGACGTGCAGCATAAAATGGAAATGATAAATATATTTTTGGTAAGGTTAATAAAACACAGTGAAAATTACTGTTGTATATAATCAAATTATGCAGTTTGTTTGCATAGCATGCAGTTAGAGTATGTCTCCTGTTATTTTGTGTATGAGATTTTTCTTGTTGGTTTGTTTTAAACTTTTAATAATTGCACACATAGGAAACCCTTACCAGAAAAAAAAAATACTGGGCTAAGAAGAGAGGCAGTCATAGTTAACTCACCCATTGAAGCTCCCACATAGAAGTTCAGATTCAGACCATTCAGAGTTTTATAGGAGGGAAGAGGCCAGGATACTTCTTTAACCTCACCCATTGTGCTACAAGCAGCACACAAACAGGTTCATAGGAAAGGGAATCCTGAATCCTTAAAGCTGCAGTGCGGGTGAAGAAATTAGTAAAAGCTGCAACTACAGTCAAAATCAGGGGTGGGCAATTATTTTTCCCAGGGGGCCAAATTAGAAGCAGACAATATTGTGGAGGGCTGGGCCAAAAATTCTAACTCAATTCTATATAATGTTAATTTAATTTCTATAT
>JANHZU010008846.1:86812-98520 GCA_032468055.1 Acrochordus granulatus | reverse complement strand
TTTAATACCTTACAGACAGCTGGGCATTCCAAACACATTTCAGAAAAGAGATAAAGCCTCTCACACCTCCTTGCCTATAAATCTTCCAGAAGCAAATAAACGTTTCAGCACAGTTCAGAAATATTTTAATTTGGCAAAGGGAAAAAATGAGATTCAAGCAGAATTAAGCACTTAGCATTCCAAAGATTGAGAAAAAGCAAATAGTAATTAAAAAAATAAGCTAAGGCCAGATCAGCAACACTAGACAAAAAGGCAAGAGTAGGATTATGATCTCCTCCTGGGTCTCCAACTTACATGCACTGAACCATATTTGAAAAGGGGTATCAGCCTTGAATCATTGCGCATGATCAAGCAAAGGACAATTAGATATAACCCAAGGTCAGAAGCTTTGGTGCTCAGAAGGAGAAAGTCTTAAAAACACACAGAACTATTAAAGCAGTAGATTATAAATACTTTAATTTGTCTCATTTCCTTTTACCCCAACATGCACCCAGTTTAGTAGAAGTCCTGTTTCTTCTGTTCCCAGCAACTGTAAATCTGTCTAAGAGCATATGGGGTGATTCCCATGAGCGCTTTGTAAAAATATCCAAAGGGCTTGACTGGCTAGGATTCCAGCCTTACTCAGTCTACTAGTTGCCTTACAGTTCAGGCTCAAGCCTGAATTGCTCATGTCACCATATCTGGTGTGTGTGTGTCTGGAAGTCCACTATTTCTTCAGCTTCTTTGCAGAACTGATATTTACTCTCTGTTGCTGTCTTCTCAATTCAGACTTTGTCTGCATTTGTTCTTAAGGTCTTGTGCAGCTAGAATTAGCTCCTCATCTCTTTCTTCAATTTTCCTGCTCTTAGTCATTTCATTCTTGTTATTACCTGCTTTGCTTGTAAAATTTGCTTCCAGGGACCCACCAAATATAAGTCTCTAGAAAATGGTAACTACAGCATGCCTTCTCTGCCAGATCTAAGGATGAGTAATTGGAAAGAATTGGTCTCTCAGATAACCCAGCCCAATGCTATGAAGAGCTTTAAAGATTAAAACTAGCACCTTGAATTTGACCCAGAAGCAAACTAGCAGCAAGTGCAACTCATGGAGCAGAGATATGATCTTTGCTGTACTGGTAGTATAACTATATCTCTTCATTCTGTATCAGTTAAAGCTTCTGAATACTCTTCAAAGGCAGCTCCATGTAGACTGCATTACAGTAGTCCAATCTGGAGATGACTAGCACATAGATAACTGTGAGCAGAGCTTCCCAATTTAGATACGAGTGCAACTGGAACACAGTATGAAGGTCCTCCTAGCCATGACTGCCATTGGCTCTTTGAGTAGCAATCATGAGTCTAGGAGGACTTCCAGATTGTGTGCCTGGTCTATCTGGGCAATGTAAAAGATTGCACAATCCTAGAACCAGTAGGTTCCAAAACCCAAAGCCATTCAGTCTTGCCAAGATTTAGGTAAAGCCTGCTGTTTCCTTCCCAGACTTCCACAGCCTCCAGGCAAACATCAATATAATTTTCCAGGAGCTGGGATTATAATTGGATTTCATCATTCCTACCTCATTGTACTTTAGAAAGCCAGGAGGGCCATATATCTAAAGAAAAGATGACAGTCCTAAGGACCCTGTCCACTTCCTCAGATCCAACAGGTTCAAACCATTTCTAAGAAACTGGGCAAGACTCCTCCTCCTCTGGACATGCAACAAAGGCTAGTGTCCAATTGAAAGCAAATCTGACTTTGTCAATAGATGCTGAGCAAATTCCTGCAAGAAGTTCTCTGAGTCCCCTTTACCCAAGAGGGCTCATATCACCTGAAACAGGACTGCAAGATGACTATCTTTGGATACAATAAGAGCAGAGAAATACTGATGCTTCACTGCCCTTACAGCCACAAAGTAAATTTTAATAATGGCTTTTACCTGTGTTTGGTGAAGTTCATCCTTTGTTGTATACCAGTGACACTTCAGATATCTCTTCTCTTGTTTTGTCTGCCTCCATGAACCACAGTGAGTGATGGAATCCCTGAGAGGGGACAAGTCACATGGGTGAGATCCAATCCAATGCCTTAGCTATTGAGTTATTTCAAGCAACGACCAAGGGTTCAGATGGATCATGCAACAAGATTATTCCACAACTCTCACAGAAACCCATCCAGGTCCATCAGTCTCTGGGGACTGACCAATCTAATGGGACCAGTTTCCCTGTAATGGCCATTGGCACTAGAGAATCCCATAGAAATCAGAACATGATCTTACCATGACAATGGAGACAGTAAGAGCTCTCCAATTTCAGATCATACAGCCATTGCTCCTGTGAAGGGTTAATCCAGAGCTCAGAACTATGGGTGTGGTTTTCCCAGAGTGGCCATTGAGATCTGCACCTGCAAAGCTTCCTTATCACAAGAAGTCTGAGAAGCTATGGGGAGCGAATGGTGGAATATTCCTAAACTGCTTGAAGTATACACATGTGCAAACATACTTCATGATGTAACCTTGTAACTATGTGTAACTAATAAAGTTGGGGAAGAAAACGGGAGGAGAGCTTTTTCTCTCTGGCTTTCTCTCTTGCTTCTTGCCATTAGCAGCTGGATCTACTTCTGAGCCTAATTTCTGCTTGTACAACAGCTTTGTGTTCCTAATTCCTTCATCTGGTGCTCAGGGGTAAGAGCACAGATCCCAGGTAATTGCTACATGCTCCTATTTGTACACTAGATCTGGTGGGTGACCAGTGTCCTGTTCGGCTCTGGATGATCTGAGATAGGCCCACGGCCATCATGGTGGTCATAAATTCCTGAATCATGTCAGACCCCAATCCTAGAAAAGGCAGGTTAAAATCCCCCAGAACCATACATCTGGGTCATTCCACTGCCAACCCAGAAATGGAGTCAAGAAGCCTAGGAAGGAATGCAATTCTGTAGCAAGGAAAATTCTAACTTATCCCTTGAGCACTACTTAATGAACAGTGTCTCACATCCAGTGACCTATGGTGCTGCACTTCTGAAAGTCATAAGCAATTCCCAAACAGCAGTTATTCTTTATGTGATCCATGACATTGATCTATCAGCCAGGCCTTACATTGGAGAAACTAACCAAGCTTTATTAAAAAATTAAACATGCACAAATTTGAAATCAGAAATGGCCATATCCTGAAACATTTCAATTTTCCATGTTATCTTTGATAACATCAGATAAGATAAGATAAGATAACATCAAATATGTTATCTTTGACTTCATGAAAATAATAAAAAGGACCCATAAAAACTAGTACAAAAAATGGCAAAACTACAATCCAAAAAAAGGTTAAATTTCATTTTTTCATATCTGAACGTAGATCATGTCTTCCTGGTACATTACAGTTGTTAACTACATATATAAAACACTAACTTATCTGTGTTAAATGTAATGATTATTATATTGGTCAGAACAAAACAAAAACCTGCATTTCTCTTCTTCCTGTTGTTACTATCTCCTAACTATAACCATGATATAAAAATAAACTACAGGACTATAAATCTTATGAGATAAAGGGCTTGTGGAACAATGATAGATCACAAAGCTATTTGTTGATTTTTGCAGCATAAGACTGACAATGACAAATGCCATCACTTTATTTACAACCAGTAATCTAAGCTACTTTGGGTGTTATTTGAGCCTCCCCACAAGCAGTTCCACTTCTTTTCATAATCCCATCTTACCCCCTGCAACTGTATGCACTTAGAAAATGTGTCTTACAGAGAAAGGGAATACATGATGCACTTTTCAGTGTATTCTTTTTTGGTGGTGGGGGATCATCTGCTTGCCGTAGGATTCCAGAAAATACATGTTTAAGTTATGGAGGAACATGCAGGATGTAAAAAGGTATTATAAAATGAGTGTGGGCTCAGTGTTGGGCCTCCTTAACTGGAAAAGAGAAAGTTTCTTTAAGAAGATGCTGACAGATACAGTGTCTATGTTATGATTGCTCCGAAGCACCATTTTGCTTTGGATCAGAAGCATAACACATCTTATAAGCAACCAACTGACAACATTGTGTTACATCACAGTATTGGTGCTCTGAACTGCTGGAAGAGAGAGAAAGAGAAAGAGAGAGAGAGGCTTCCACTTCCTTCATCAGTTGAAATTTAAGATTTTCCAGCTACTCTATGATATGAAAGCCAGAACTATCCAAAAACAACATTTCTGACAATTTTCTCTTGTTTTCAGCACTAACACAATACTAACTGCTTTCAACAAGCAAGACTTCCAAAGAAGTTTCTTCGAGTGAACCATGACAATTGAGAAGTTTCTATTGCTGTGGGCAATGCTTAATGAGAAGGTTCAACTGAATCCATCTTCATGTGTTCACATCTTGAAGTTTACCATGATTTTTTTTGCTTGTCTTTCCAAATGTTGCTTGAGACATACTAAGAAAGCAAATTATGTACTGCCCATTGGTAAAGGTCAATCCTATTGTTGCTGCTTTGCCTCATAATAGTGAAGTTATCATAGTACTAAATCTTCTTAATGGCTATGTTAATTACAAAAGAGAAAAATAGTTTGTATTAATTTGGAAACAAGTTGAATAGAAGCAGGTTAATTTACTGGCATCAATATTTCCTTTTACTATTACTAATATAATTCTCAGACTTCCCCTTGGAATTTTTTTATGGTCTCATGAAGTTGGCATGCTCTGTAGTTTGGGAATATCTGCACTAAATGCATTGCACCAAATGTAAAGCATTTATTACCTGCATAGATGATAAACCCTTTATTACTGGTTTGCATGTAGTAAGCATGATTTACTTAAGGCCTAAGCACTATCAAATTCAGATTCATTGACTACGTTTGCATTTTACTGTACTATTCAGAGTATAAGAAATGAGTTGGAACAGGTTTTCACACTGGCACGTGCCGAGGGGAACATGATCTAAGGCAGTTTTGGCTTACAGGATAAAATTCAAAAGAGTGAAAAGGAGGAACTAATCTTTCCTCTTTTACACAGTACTGTGAGATTAAAAAGTTAAATGCATCTGAAACCTACATGAAGAATTTAACAATGCCAAGTAAGTTTTGACTCTGAACTGTTAGCCTTTGTATATTAGGCAAGCATGAAACCAGGACTTCATTTCCTACTCAACACACTTTAGTGCTGCAAAATTCCCTAGAGATACAGAGTTGTAGGATTACTTGATGAAAGACTCAAGATCTGCCACAAGAACTGCTAAACCTGAGAAATCCATTAGAGTTTCATCGCATGCTGGGAGCTGCTTCATGGAGTTGTGCTTGTAAGAAACGGGTCAGTCTCTTGTCAGTTAAAGATTTCAGCATGAGAAAGTTGTTTCCATAAGCCTGCAAAGGCAGAACTGCAAAGTAAAATCTTAAAGAACTTATGATTTAGTTTCTTGGAGAATTCAGGAATCCCTATGGAGTTGTGTAAAGAACTGGATGTTTTCTTTTATTTATTTTTATTTTTTTTAAAAAGGAAAATTAAAAGAAAATAAAAATAGATACAAATTAATCTAAAGTAAAAAAAGAAAAGAAAGAAATCAAAGAGAAAATTGAAAGTTCAGGAAAGGAGGAAAAGAGTAAAAGTAAAATAGAAAAGAAAGAAAAAAGATACAATGAAATAGTGTCTGATCTTCTTTACTGCAGTTATAAATACAATTATATTTACCTTTTATTTTATGGTCACAACATAACTCCCTGTTAATTTTTTTGTTTCATGCAAAATATATATAATGGGTTTCCAGTCAGCAATAAATGTAGACGTTGTATTTTCTCTGATAAAAGAAGTCAATTTAACCATCCTATCATCTTCACTAACCATTCCTCCACTGTGGATAATGACAAATCTTTTGGTCTTTATGAATATAATAATCTTACTGCACTTATCATGTACAAAAACAAACTTATACATTTTCTGATGAGAGTCACGGTGAAGTAGATGTTTCTGGGGGAGACAGTAAATTTTCTCTAGAAAAAGGAGATATCATGAGATTGGCCACTTGCAGTACAGACAGCTAACAAGTGGACTGCAGGAAACTGAGGTGTGACTTGAACAGCTGGGAGATTCATGGACATAAGATTTTCATGAGCCTCATTTCTTAACCACTTTCAGATGTAACTAATTTACAGCTAAAGACTGCAGGATAAGAAAATTCCACTTGCTGAGCTTTATTTTTTTGGATTACAAAGGAATAAAAAATAAAGAAAAAAGGAGAGGGTTTAAAGATTTAAAACTTTTGAAAAAGCTTAACCAGGATATAAATAAAGGGGACAGTTTTTTGAAAGACTTTTTGATGAAAGCGGTTTTGAACAAATTGGAATTAAATTAGCCAAATGAATTGAATATTCATGGAATGCTTTTTGTTTACTGTTAAAGAGGGTGATAATTCATGTATTTTACTAAAGGTAAAAATAATATGAAGGTAAGGATAATATGGGCCAGGCTGACTGAGCCAGAACCAAAGGTAAGGATAATACGAGCCAGAATGACCGAGCCAGAGGCCAATAGAGCATCAATACCAAAAAAGGGTCAAGATTTAACTTTAATAAGAAATTATAAGCCAATATAATTATTGAATAATGACTACAAGTTGTTCACAACATTCTAGCTGATAGACTGAACATAATTTTGCAAGAATGTATTCATGATGATCAATATGAGTTTTTATTTATAAGACAGTAAAATGATAATGTTAGCAATCTGTTGGACATTTTGGAATATTTTTGAAATATTTGGAGTGTCATAATAAAAACAAGCTGCGTTGATCTAGATTCAGAGAAGACCTTTTACAATTTGAACTGGACTTGTTCAGGGTCTTGAAATATATGAATTTTAGAGAGAACTTTATAAAAATGGTAAGATTGATTTACATTTCACATAAAGCACAAATAATAGTTAATGGATATCTAACAAAACTCCATGAGATACGAAAAGGAAGAAGACAGGGTTAGCCACAGTTTCCTTTACGTTTATTTTGGTTCTTGAAATACTGAATAGAGATATAATACAAGATGAGAAGATCAAAGAGAATTGATGCACAAAATGTATTTTTAAGAGTGAGTAAAATATCTGAGTCTCACTATGACAAACTGTATTGTAATGTTATTTCAAAATAGCCTAAGTTGAGACATGGAATGAAATTAAAAAAGATATGTTAAGATGAGAAATTACAAATGTCATTGCTGGAGACAGTTTCTATAATAAAAATGAATGTCTCATCTGGGATGATGTTTTTGTTTCACGCACCATATAAACAATGACAAAAGGATACATTAAATTTGTGTGGCAGGGGAAACCAACCCTACAAATTAAGTATAAGGTGTTAAAAATGCTGAGAAAGGAAGATTGGTTTGAAATTGTAGTTTGCAGCTTGCTGTTTGGTTTGGTTGAAAGAGTGGGTGTTGATGAGAAATAAAAGACTTTGGAGTTAGAAGAACATGACCTGAGATTTGGGTGGCATGGATATTGCGGTATGATAAGATTAATGTGGATTTTAAAAATCATTATGTTTAGATGGGCCATATTGAGAATATGGAACAGATATAAAACCTGATTGTGCTCAAAAACAACTTTGTGGCTCTCAGCACAAAAAGCATTTCATAAACAAGAAGTCATAGGCAAACACAAATGACTAACTTATCTTAAGATAGTAAAACTTTATCAAGGGGAATGTAAAATAAAATCAAGAGAAGTACTGGTGAGGGGAATATACTATAGCTGTCAATTCTCTTATTTACAAATATTAGAAAGATTTAAAGTAGTCAACATAATGTATGGTTTTGAACATTGAAGACTGAATTTGAAATAGAATTTTGTACAAATGTAACTGCTAAAATGTATAAACTTTATTAAAATTTAAAACTGAAGAACAAGTTAAATAATGTATGATAGAGTAAGCTACAATTTTTATTATAATATACAGATGGAACAATGAAAATATATGGCTGAAAGGATTGACACTTACTCTACATTATAATCTTAAAGACAAATTTTATTAAATGATGTGTCATTGGTATATGCCACCAGAAATGTCTAGAATGTATAAAGGTACTTCAAATTTATGTAGGGAACATGAACAACAAGAAGAGACATTTTGTCATGTTTGGTAGACGTGAAAAAAAGCTAGAACATTTTGGATTCAAATATATAGACTGATTCAGAGGATTTTAAAGATTAATATCCAACTGAGACCATTTTTTTTCTGTTGTAATTGATGAACAAACAGTTGGGACTAGAATATTTTTCCAAACATCAGTCATTGGAATTGCAACTGTTTTCATTTGGGAAATTTAAATCACGTTTTCTTTTAGCAAATAGTCAGAAGGTGTTGGGAACAAGAATTAGGCTTCTCCATCTCTGTAAAGTCAGGTCACAGTTCAGATCTGACCACATTTAAGTAAACAAAATAGGAGAACAGGTAGGATAGTAATCAAATTGTTTAATCATCAAGTTTCATATGAAGAAACAGAGACAGAAGGGAAGTGTGTATATGTTAGCAAAAGCTAGTTTTGAAAAAGGTTCCCAAACTAAATGCTTAAATCATATTCACTGAATGAGAATGAGTAGATGCTGCATAAGGCAAGTGTTACAAAATTCAAAAGATTAGGTCCATAAAACTTGTCAGACAGCAAGATCAATATGAACCCTGCTGCTCATACGTTGTGGCCTATTCAACAATCCTGATCTTCTTCAAAAGTACAATATGCTTGATCTATACTAAACTTTATTTAGCTTTACCTTTTTTCCTAGTAATTAAAAGTAGTCCTCAACTTACAACCATTTGTTTAGTAAACATTTTAAGTTACAAGAGCACTGAAAAAAGTGACTTACAACCAGTCATTGCACTTATGACCATCCTAGTATCCCCATGGTCATGTGATTAAAATTCAGGTGCTTGGCAACCAGCATGTATTTATGATGGTAAATACATCATATTATAGTGGCCTGTACCACCTGGTAGTGGCCCAGATCATGTGACCACCATTTGTAACCTTCCAGCAAGCTTCTGACAAGCAAAGTTAATGGAGGAAGCTGGATATATTTAACAACCATATGTTTAGTTAACAGCTTGAATGGTTCACTTAACAATTGTGGCAAAAAGGGTAAAATCAGATGTGATTCACTGAACAACTGTCTTGCTTAATAACACAAATTCTGGACTATCTGTATTATCATTTCTCCAAGAAATTTACACAAGCTCTTTCTGTGTTTCCTCCTAGCATTTTCTATGTATTCTCCACTACCATTATGAAAAATAAATATCTGATCCTTAATTTGTCATTTTAAGATCCTGGTGCAGTTTTTTTTTTATTCTCAGGCAATATAAACATATATATCTGATTCTTGATTATCATCAGACTTCTGTAATATGCTGCATTTTGCTTGATAAGTCAGCCATTAGAGTTGCTTTGGAGAGATAGAAAGGGAAAGAAGGACACAGTAATAGTAAAATCTCAACTTGGGCATGTAATGATTAATGGATTTCCCAAAGGCTTTATTTAAAAATGCTATGTTTATTAATAGCAGGTTAATATGACTTAGGTAGATGATACAAAAATATAAATCTTTTGCAGTTTCCAAAAGTATATTTCATGTCCTTTCCATATATATAGTAAGTATCACATGTGATGATAAATCTAACCCTTAAGTGCATTTTTTATCCATAGGATAAGAGTTAGGGTTAGAGTTCCAAGTGTTCCAATAGAAGACAAGAAGTACAGAATAATAGCCCATTTGGAAACATAATTGCAAGTATTTCAATTTCTTTAATTGTTCAATTCACATGCCAAATTTAAATTGGAATTTTTATTTCAGGCAGGTCATGTTGAGCACATTGTTGGTGCTAGAAAAATATTTCCTAAAAATAATAAATCTGTGTACAATTTAAAAGCAATTTGGAAGAAGTTCTTCAGACCTTACAAACTTGTGAGCACATCACCTCTCTGTCACTAATTAAATCTGATAAAGATGCAGATACTTCAAGTCATCAATTCATGAAAACAATTCTTAAGTAAGCAGCATTTTTCACATTTATACTGAAGTTATGACTGCTTTAATAAAGTGATTGTATGAGGGCTGAAGCTTTTCTTCCAAATCATTTTTGAAATGTGCAAAGCTGTATTCTGCATGCATCTAATAAAGAAGATTCCTTTCTTTTTAAAAAGTCTTTTATATGAAACTGAAATACCTTTTATATTATTGGTTGGGCTAGAAAGATCAAAGAAGAGAAACTCAATGTGATTTTATTTTATTGAGAAATGTTTGTTACAGCAACAATAGCAACAACTCTCTCCTTTTTAGTCTTGTCATTTTGTTTTCCTGTGAAGGCTTGAATAAAAAAAAAGAAGATGGAATTCTATTTATAAGGATAAAATTCACCAAACATCTTTTTCATAATGTTAAGTTGCAACTGTTTGTCACCATATTTTAGAGGAAGCATATTCATCATCTGTCAAACACAATACTTAGTAAAAAAAAGTGATGTATGTTAGATTTCGTACATAATAGTTCATGGGATAAACTGGTCTTCCCCAAATATTAGTAGGAAAAAAATGGTCATAGAGATTCTCAGGTCTCATATGCCAAATTCAACTATCATACTTTTTAAAATTATTGTAAAATAATTTTATGAGATATATTACAAACTCTCTGATTGATGTTTTATTATTTTATGTTATTTCTTTGTATTCTGCCTTTATGATTTTATAAACAAGACAAGGCGGTGAACATATTTAACACACCTTCCTCCTCTGATTTTCCCCTATGAGGTGGGTTGGGCTGAGAGAAAGTGGCCCAAAGTCACCCAGCCAGCTTTCATGGCTGAAGCAGGATTAACATGTACAACCTCTTGGTTTCTAGTCTTTTATCTTAACCACTAGACCAAACTGGCTCTCTATTTCTTATGAAGTTTAGAAATAGAATTCGTATTATACTCAAGCTAAACTGATGTATTTTGGAACTAAATACACTGAGATTAATAGATTTACTAGAGTACTAGACTACTGACGTGGTTTTGCAATTGTAATCTTTAGCCACACAGTTTTGTTTACATGAATTTTATACAATAGTTTAAAAACTGATGGGCGTATATATTTTATCACTCAAGCAATTCAATGTTAAGGTTGCAGCCAGAGTGTATACGTGCAGAGTACAGCTATGTTTAAAATAGAGATGAAGCCTGATTTCAAGCTGGATTGGAAATAATTCATAACAGACTGTTATTTACCAAAATGAAGAAATGGATTTAACTAATCCTTTTCTGAGTAAATTCTTAACATCCCAGACCATATTTTGGTTACAAAGCTCTCATGTTCTTGAAATGGTGGTGATATATTAACTGTGCCAAAACTACTGTGGGGAAAAAATATATTTGCTGACAATTCCATAAGTGGAAAGGATTAGATTAAGTAATGGATAGATTTGTCCTCATGTTAGAATAATATCAGTAATCAAATTACCATTTGCTGTTCTAGCCATAGGGTCTTTGAAATTGCCATGATCAAGAATATGAACTTTTGGGCCATTGGCTGGATGGCAAAGGACCAGACAAAAATACTGATGGTCATGTTTAGTTAAATTGCAAATACAGTGGTGCCTCACAAGACGAGATTAATCCGTTCCGGAAGAACACTTTTAGCGTGAAATGCTCATAAAAAGAAATGCAGTTTCCCATAGGAAACAATGGAAAGTCAGATAATCCATTCCATGCCCCCAAAAATATTCACCAAAAAA
>JANHZU010008846.1:56821-70383 GCA_032468055.1 Acrochordus granulatus | reverse complement strand
TCCTTCTTCAGGTCCACCTGAATGGCTTTCTTTTTATCGCCTTTCTTTTTATTGCCTTCCATTTGCACGCGCCTTTCTGCCTGTGCAACAATGAGTAAAACACGAGGGCTGTTCGGCAGAATGTGTGTGCATGCATGCACTAGCTGACTGTGCAACAATGGAGTAAGCTATGCAGCAGCAAAATGGACGCACGCGCGCAGTAAACTGCACATGGCAGCGTTGGCAGAACTCTTGCGTGGAGTCGCTGCCTGAACAAGAAATACAGAGCGCACTGACTGATGATGCAGAAGTTATCGCGTGAAGGTTTCTCGTCGTGTGAGTCGCGGCTCATCTAGTGGAATATTTTCTGATTAAATTTTTTGCTCATCCTGCGGGTTTCTCGCCTTGTGAATTACTTGTCTTGTAAGGCACCACTGTATTTTGAATTTGCTGCTCCGCTGCGTGCTGGAACGCGCTGTCCCAGATGGTGGTCAGTTCGTCAGCTGATAAATCAGGAGCCTTTTTAGCTGCTGCAACCATTTGTTGAACATCAGTGAAATTTTTACTGCAATCATTGGTGTTACAAGAAGGCTCACTAAGCGTTTCCCTAATGGGATCTACAGTAGCAGGAACTAACGTGGGTGGAGAAGAAGGAACTGGAGTAGGACCAGACGGCAAAGTGACAGTTTTTAAAGGAGAAAAGCGCTCAATGGTGTCCCGGCAGAGATGCCAAGACTGAAGGATTTTAACAGATGATCGAGGTTCAGCATGCAGTGTGTATCCAATTTTGTTCCAGTCCTCGATCCTGAGGGTCCCGCCCTCTGGATACCAAAGACATTACATTGTTCCCCTACCTCCTGAATTTACGCCCAAAGATCATGGATAGAAGAGGAATGCTATGCTTTACGTAATAAGTCAAGCAAGTCATTGCAATGCTGTTTTTGAGCGACAGAAAGAGAGAAAGGAACCCCCATACTCACATTTAGGGATTGTGAAGATGAGTGACTAGTCTGAAATCTGGGCTGGATATGATGTGGATTCAGGGGTCCTTGTTCCGTGGTAGAAGCCGTGTAGCCTCATTCCGTGGTGAGAACCAAAGCACTGTACTTTGTGCCCCACGTTGGTGCGCCAGATGTAGCGGTATGTAGATGGGATCTGACAGCATCCAATAGGTCAGATGAAGCGAAAGCAAGAGACAGACATAGTGATAGTTGGAAAGCAGAGAGATAGATAAGCAGAAGCAGATGCTTGATCTACTTGCTGCTGCCTTCCCTGAGCTCTCTTCCTCTTTTATTCATAAGTAACATAATACATCATTTAGTTGCAGGATGTGTACATAATACAATCAAACAGGTCAATCAGACAAGAATTAATAGTTTCCAGAAACTGAGACACAAACTAAAAGGTGACAACTATTTCTATTAGGATTATCCTTTTAAGATTTCTGCTTAATAGGCAGTACATGGGTTTGCCCTCTATCTGCTTATTCTGTAAATAGGCGATTCATGGGTTTGCCCACTAGGTGCCATATCTACAGGAAGAGAGACTCAGTCCAGATAATGTCTTTGATGGGATTATGCTTTTGATGAAATTAATCCTTGGAATCTTTGCAGGAAGCAAAGTTCAGCAAGTTCAGCTGATTATGGTTGGACAGGATTATTCCCACATTCTGCATATAAGTTAATAAGCGGGGTGACAATATAGATCCTTGTTGTATTTCTTTCCCAATTTTGAACCAGTCCATTGTTCCATGATTGATTCTAACTGTTGCTTCTTGACTCTCCAGTTTCTCAGTAGTCAAGTAAGGTGGCCTGCTACTCCTATCTCTTTGAGAATTTGCCACAGTTTATTGTGATCTATAAACTTTAGCAAATTCAACAAAGCAGAAGTTACTTCAGAATCCCCTTGCTTTCTCCATGATCCAGCAAATGTTGGCAATTTAATCTCTTCAAAACCCAACTTGTACATCCAGTAGTTTTTAGTTCACATACTGCTGAAGCCTAGCTTGTAATATTTTGAGCATAACTTTGCTAGTGTGTGAAATGAGTGCAACTGTACAGTTGTTTGAACATTCTTCAGCATTGCCCTTCCTTGGGATTGGAACATAAATTGCCCTTCCAATCTTGGGATTGGAACATAAATTTACCTTTTCAAACCTGTGGTCACTGTTTCCAAATTTAATGGTATATTGAATGCAGCAGTTTAACAGCATCATTTTAAATAATTCAGCTGGAATAACTGCTAGCTTTGTTGTTAGTAATGTTTCCTAAGACTACCTTGACTTCGCACTCCAGGATACTGGCTCCAGCTCAGCAACCACACCATCATGGTTATCAGGGACATTTAGATCTTTCTTGTATGGGTCTTCCGTGTATTCTTGCATCTCTTCTTAATCTCTTCTGCTTCTGTTATGTCCTTACCATTTTTGTACTTTATCATGCTCATCTTTGCACGAAACATTCCTTAATATCTCCAATTTTCTTGAAGAGATCTCTAGTTTTTCCCAGTCTATTGTTTTCCTCCATTTCTTTGCATTGTTCATTTAAGAAGGCTTCTTATCTCTCCTTGCTATTCTCTGGAAATCTGCATTCAATTGAGTATATCTTCCCCTTTGTCTCTTGCCTTTCGCTTTCCTCAGCTATTTGTAAAGCCTCATCCGACAGCCACTTTGCTATCTTGCATTTCCGTTTTTTTGGGATGGTTTTAGTAGCTACCTCTTGTACAATGTTATGCACCTCTGTCCAAAGTTCTAAAGGCACTCTGTCTACCAGATCGATTCCCTTAAATCTATTCATCTCATCCACTGTATATTCATAATGGATATGTTTGTGGTCATATCTGAATGGCCTAGTGGTTTTCCCTACATTCTTCAATTTCAGCCTAAATTTTGCAATAAGAAGCTCATGATTTGAGCCACTGTCAGCTCCAGGACTTGTTTTGACTGACTGTATAGAGCTTCTCCATCTTTGGCTGCAAAGAATAAAATCAATCTGATTTCGGTGTTGACCATCTGATGATGTCTGTGTGTAGAGTCACTCTTGGGTTGTTAGAAAAATGTCTTTGTTATGACTAGCCTGTTCTCTTGACAAAATTCTGTTAGCCTTTGCCCTGTTTCATTTTATACTCCAAGGTCAAACAGGTCTGTGATCTTTTTACTTCCTATTTTAGCATTCGAATCTCCTGTGATGAAAAATACATCTTTTTTTTGGTGTAAGTTCTAAAAGGCCTTCATAGAACCAATCAACTTCAGCCTCTTCGGCATCAATGGTTGGGGCATAGACTTGGATTACTGTGATGTTGAATGATTTGCCTTGGATTTGAACCAATATCATTCTGTTGTTTTTGAGACTGTATGCCAGTACTGCTTTTCCCACTCTTTTAATAACTATGAGGGCTACTCTATTTCTTCTAAGAGGTTCTTGTCCACCAAGTAGATATAATGGTCATCTGAATTAAATTTGCTCATTCCTGTCCATTTTAGTTCACTGATTCCCAAGGTGTCAATGTTCAATCTTGCCATCTCATGTTTGACCACATCCAGCTTACCTTGATTCATTGATCTTACATTCCAGATTCCTATGCAATATTCTTCTGACAGCATTGGATTTTCCTTTCACCAGACACATGCACAGCTGAGCATCCTTTTGGCTTTGGCTTAGCCACTTCACTCTTTGTGGAGCTACTTGTAATTGCCCTATTATCTTCCCCAGTAGCATATTGAACACCTTCCAACCTGAGGGGCTCATCTTCTGGCATCATATATTTTAGGCTTTTATCACTGCCCTTGGGGTTTTCTTGACAAGGATACTGGAGTGAGTTGTAATTTCCTTTTCCAGGGTCCTGTAGCTCATTTTTCACAGATGTTCAGGAACTACAACATCTAGCGTGTCTTATTCACCTGAGTGATGACCAAGCCAATTTGAGTTTCTGTAAATTACTTCTCATATTTTTTAATGGGAGAGAGACACTCTTGGTCTGGCTTCTCTGATGAAATCTGTCCAGTATGGTCAAACTTCTAGTATAGCTCTCATCTTCTTCGGAGCACACAAGCACACAACCGTGCCAAGGTGGTGCCTCACTGGGGGAGTGAGTAATTTGTCATAGCTTTGCTGGATCTGTCTACAGGCCATTTTAGTCCAATATTTAGATATTATTTTGAGGGATTGGAAACTAGTACCTGGTGGAGTTTTTTCTAATATATGCATATCAAATATTAATATTTTAATGTATGATTTTTTTGTATAGTTTTCCAAAGTTTTTGGTTAGTTTTTTTGAACTCTAATACATACAAACAAACACAATTGGTATGCAGTGACGTCTAGAAAGACACAAATTCACAAATATATACAATTTTGAGATGAGAAATATTTTAGGTAGAGATGTGTAAAACTATGAATTATGAATCAGTTTCAGTACTTCATTGGTCAAGCATGGTTAGTCATGCAAGGAATCTGAATCCAGTACAGCAGTTCTCAGTATAGCTGTAAGACAACAGTAAAACATAGCAATAATGAAATTATTCTAGTAAGAAGAGAAAGTCTAAGAATCATGATGGATTCTTGTTTTGTTTCTTTTCTTGAAATCTGTCACAAATCTCTTTTGTCAAAAGAAATAAACAGGGAGTTGCTTCCCTCCTCCAAGAATGCTATCAAAAGATTTCTATGACACTAACATTTCCTTTGGCCAAGTTTGATAAGCCTTAATATTTGTATCCATTACTCCTAACAATTTCTTTGAGCAAACTACTTTATAAATATTTTAAGGTATCCCTGATAGAAAAGAGAGTAGTACACATTAGTCAGCCTGCAGTCAACCACAGTAATAAACTTACATACAAAATAAATAATTAAGCCTTTTCCTGTAGATCAATAGCATTGATCTGAGCTGCTCACAAAATCAAATTGTACATCAGCAATTTTATCTGACTAGCAGATAAGGAAGGCAAATCTTTTCATTTGTGATGTTTTGTATCTGTCTGTGGTTGCTCTTCTCTTGGGCAATATAACAACTGTTTACCAAAACTAGAATTTGTGGCAGTGATATTTTTATAATTATCTAATTTCATCAGCCGCTTACTTGGAGAAAATATCACCTTTGCAACAGCATGTGGCAACTGCCAGGATAGTTAGAAGACTAAAATTGTAATGAATTGTCTTTGTTGTAAGAGCAATGCAGTGTCTCTCAGTCTTGACAGCTTTAAGATGGTGAACTTCAACTCCCAGGATTGAAGTTGGCTGGCTGGGGAATTCTGGGAGTTTAAATCTACAAATCCTAAAACTACTCTTAGACTATGGAATAAAGATGGTATGGAATAATAACATACTTGTGGCTTGCAGCGGAAGAAGCATTCAACAGACAAGCAATTACATAAATGGTAAACTTATGATATTCTAGAATATTGTAAAACAAAATCAAGAGAATATTGACAATGGAAAATATACTTGTCAATTATTTTCTTATGAACAACTATGGGAAGGATTTAAAGTGGATGAAATATTTTATGGTTTTAAACAAGGTAAGACTGACTTTGAAACAGGATTACAAATTAATTATGAACACATTATGGTTAAAATATATAAACATTTGTTGAAATATGAGACAGAAGATGAACAAATGAATAATGTTTGACATTTTGGCCACAATGTGCAAATTACTCATTGGGAAAATATGTGGTTGAAGGGATTAAAATTTATGTTCTAACCCGAAAGTGATTTTTTAGTAAAATAATTTATCACTGGTATTTATCACTGAAGAAATTATCTAAAATGTATAAAAATTCTTGAAACCTTTGTTAGAAATGTGAGCAACTTTATATAAATAAAGGATATCAATAAAATATAAAGTGTGTGTGTGTGTGTGTATATATATATACACAAATAAAGTATATATAAATGAAATAAAAAATTACAGTTTTGTTTTTTATTTTTTCCTCTCTCTGTCTTTTCCTTATTCTGTATTAGTTTGTGTTTTATGTTCTCTTAAACACATATACATATTAAATATCATTTATGTTTCTGGAATATCAGGCAAACTGATTTTAGGGTTGGGGAAAAATCATACTATGACAGGAATTCCCACTTGAGTTTCCTCATCAAGATGGTGATAAGTTGTGACTATTGTATCCAAAAAAGAATGCACCCTAAAGGAGTCATGAGCCTTTTTGAAAATCAAGAAAAAGCCTTTTTGTTTACTTGTGGAGTGCTTCAGGAATCTAAGCACAGAGCTGTTATATTATTCACATTATAATCGCTATTATGCAACCTTACTTTGTAAAAATAAATTATGATTACTACATGCATCAGTTCAGCAGAGGTGGTGTTGACAGTGCATGATTCTTCCTGAGAATGCTATATATTAACCATTAAATATGTCTCTCTCTGCTTTATGCAAAATGACATAAAGAAAGATGTGGCTGCATTTCAACAAGTATATGTTGTATATTAGATACATTCAAATATTCCATCAATTTAATTCTACTGTCATAAGTAGGGGGAAAAAATGCTGTAGTTTCATTCCAGTGATATCCACCAAGGATATTCCTCTCTGTTTAGCATTTCAGACTTCCTATCATGATTCTCGAACTATTGTGGAAAATGAAGAAAGGTTTCAGGAGGAGGGATTATTTTTAATTTCTTTCATAGATGAGACATATCTCATATCTCACAAGCAAAATTCTTAGCAAAGCTTTTTCATACACTTTTCATCACCAGCAGCAAAACAAATAAAAGATAATGCTGTTACATTGCTGCATTTAATATGCCAGCAAATTTGGAAAACTCAACAGTGGTCACAGGATTGGAGAAGGTCAGTTTAGGTTCCAACCCCAAAGAAGGGCAATGCCAAAGAGTGTTCAAACAACTGTACAGTTGTGCTTATTTCACATGCTAGCAGCCTTATGCTCAAAACACTGCAAGCTAGGCTTCAGCAGTATGTGAATTAAGAATTACCAGAAGTACAATCTGGGTTTCAAAGAGGCAGAGGAACTAGAGATCAAAATGCCAACATTTGCTGGATCATGGAGAAAACAAGGGAGTTCCAGAAAAATATCTACTTCTGCTTCATTGACTACACTAAACATTTTGATTGTGTGGATCACAACAAACTGTGGCAAATTCTGAAAGAGATGGGAATACTAGGCCACCTAACCTGTCTCCTGAGAAACTGTATGCAGTTTCAAGTAGCAACAGTTAGAACCAGACATGGAACAACTGATTGGTTTAAAAATTGGGAAAGGAGCATGACAAAGCTGTATATTGTCACCCTGCTTATTTAACTTTCATGCAGAGTACATCATGTGAAATGCTGGGCTGGATGAACCATAAACCAACTTGCCAGGAAAAAATATCAACAACCACAGATATATAGATGATACCACTCTAATGGCAGAAAATGAAGAGGAACTAAAGAGCCTCTTGATGAGAGTGAAGGAGGAGAATAAAAAGCTGGTTTGAAACTCACCATTAAAAAAAAGTAAGATCGTGGCATCTGGTTCCATCATTTCCTGACAAATAGAAGGGAAAAAAATGGAAGCAGTGGAAGATTTTACCTTCTTCAGACTGTTACTATAGCCATGAAATCAAAAGACGCTTGCTCCTTGGGAGGAAAGCTATGGCAAACTTAGACAGCATATTAAAAAGCAGACACATCACCTTGCTAACAAAAGTCCATATAGTCAAAGTTACTAATACCAGTAGTAATGTTTGGCTATGAGAGTTGGATCAAAAGGAAGGTTGTGTGCTGAAGAATTAATGCCTTTGAATTGTGGTGCTGCAGAAAACTGTTGAGAGTCCCTTGGACTGCAAGGAGATCAAACCAGTCAGTCCTAAAGGAAATCTACCCTGATTGGTCACTGGAAGGACAGATACTGAAACTGAAGTTCAAATACCTTGGCCACATAATGCAAAGAGAGGACACATTAGAGAAGACCGTGATCATGATGCTGGGAAAGACACGACTTAACAAACAACATATTCTAATCAAACATTTTTGCTTTGGATGACGTCCATTTGCCATGGTAGGATAACCTTCTAATAGAATAAATGCAATTAATATAGATGTATTGTGATCTTTAGAGCAAGGTCTTTTACTTGTACCTATCTGTGATGGCTAAACACAGAGAAAAGGAATGATATGCAAATGCTCCTGATTTTGTAAATGTGTCTTCCTTTCTCTCTCACTCTCAGAGAAAGAAATGCTTTGAAAAAACAGATTGGTACCTTTGGCTTAGATACAATAAATTCTGCTTGAGAACAAAAGATGTATTTTCATCTGTGTGCATTTGTCTAGCTAAACAACATTATAATGCCTTCTCCTCCAGGTCAGATATTCTATGATGCTATAAAGTTCTGAGATCAGCTGTATGATCAGAGTGAGTTGGACTGGAAAGAAAATTAATCCTGCTCACAACTGTATTCTTCATTTTTTAGCTCTAAGATTCTAGGGCTCTATATTGACCCAAATTTAGAGAAAATAATCTATATAAAAAAAATCATCCTATACAATATTTCTTTGTCCTTCTCAACAGTAAGATTGCAATATTACCCTAATTGTCCTCCAATTTAAATGCATAATAAAACTGTTCACTTGTCCATCTTGTGCTTTTCACATTTAAAATGTCTTTTTCCTGGACTATTAAAACAGTTGTCTGTTTTGTGAATACATAGTGTGAAGGTAGGCCATAATATAAAATCAGCCCAAGAATTGTGATCATTTCCTTACATCCTGTAGCCATGATAGCAAGCCCTAATTTGACTTCTCCATATTGCAACATGAATCTTTCTTGTGAGAAGAAAAAAATATTGGAGAGGAAAGTTAATTTGGAATGGGGCTAGGCCAATGTTTCTTAGTGGAGGTAAAATATAATATGTGAAGGGAAGGGGGTAAGATTTATAGTCCCTTTATTATTTCTAATAAATAATTATAATAATAAACACATTATTATTATTATTAGGACCCTATCTTCCTCTTCCACAAGCCAGGGATAAATGAGACTAGAGCCCAGCAAGGTAGTACACTGATGTATGGGAAAATGTGACCCTGGGATACCAGGGTTTTTATTGTGAGTATAGCATTGTTTATGTTACCTATTTTGGTAATGAACTGTCCGCAAAACAACAACAACAATCAAGGAGCACCTAGGACTCCACAATTCAACCCTGAGCTACAAATATTTTTTCTAGTGATTGTTTTTTTATTGTTTTTATTGTTTTGTGAACTGCCCAGAGTTGTGGTTCATTATGAGAGCTACATATATTAATTTTATAAACAAATATTCCTTTTAATTTTTCTTTTCATGTCAACATTCTGTCTGGAGAGTGCTCAATTTGAATATAAGACAACAGTTTTACAAAATGGAAAAATGCATACATATGCTTTTACTTTTTTCATTTGTACTGTCTTTTCCTCACCCACCAGATAGTAGCCAGATAGTAGTTATTCTTGATTTGGAAGCAATTCTGATTCAATTAATATCTTTTTCAGAGAGAAACATAATTTATGCAATCAATTCTATGCAGTGTTTTCAGTAGATAACAATTTAAGACCTGAAGATATGCTATATAGTAACAGGATATATTATTCTACCATACATAATACATTCATCTCAAAGATCTGTTAGCCCAACTCTATTTAGCTTGTGCACTATAAAAAAATGACCTGAATTTTTTAATATGAATGTTATCATTTTGTTTTTTGAAAATCAATTTCATCTTGTTCAGTAAAATCAATTAATAATCCAAGTAAAGTTATGCAATATGAATTATTATTAAAAGTACAAGTAGTCCTTAACAACCACAATTGGTACCAGAATTTCTGTTTCTAAACAGGGTAGTTGTTAAACGAGTTACACCCAATTTTATAACCTTTTTCACCATGGTTGTTAAGTAAATCACTGCAGTTGTTAAGTGGATCTGGCTTCCCTTATTGACTTTGCTTGTTGGAAGCTAGCTAGGAAGATTAGAAGTGGTGATCACGTGACCATTGGGATGCTGTGGTGGTCATAAATACAAGGATCAGATGTAAGTAGCTTTTTTCAGTGATGTAACTTTTAAAGTTGCAAAATGAATGTTTGTAAGTTGAGGACTACCTATAGATGGCTGTGGGTAAATAAATCTGTAATGGTCAGCAGTAACACTACCTACTAGAAGTCTCAAATGTGACTGACATCAACTCATTCTTTCTGATCAAAACAGTATCTTTTTCCTTTCTTCACTTTGACTGTCCCTATAATTCCTTCAATACAATCACAGTGACAAGATCTAAAACTACAGACAAAATTACTATAGCTAAAGTCATCAATGTCTTACAAATAATTTACCATCTTAAATATTATATTTTATAACATAAATATAAGGATAAAATTATATATTAGGGGTCTCATGTTGCATTTTTGTGAAGGTATAGGGGTCAACATAGATTAACTCTTTTCTAGCACGATATAGGAAATAAGAAAGCAGAATGACTGCTCAAGCAGCACCTTAAGTGGATGGACTATCTTTGGGTCAGCATATAATATCAGTAACGATCTCATTATTATTTCAGTTTATGGATTTATTCAACCACTGCAAAAAAAGAATAAAACCTTCCTAGGAACAAATACTATCTTGAGCCAATAATAATGGAAATAATCTTTATTGCTTCAAATACATTCTTTGAAGGCATTACAAAAACCCAAGTAAAAGCAGATAAAATAGCTTTAAAATCTCCAAAGATGAACTTTCTCCTTCCTTTCTACCCACTTCTCCATTATAAAGTTGAACCATACTAACTGAAGTTGAAAAATGAAACATGAAAAAATGCTGTCTGCTGAGCAGCCTCAGGAACTGAAAGCCTTACCATTCATACAGTGTATATCCTGGACACAAATGTTCTCCTGTCATCTTAAACTCTAGTGGCAATTCTAGGATTTTGATTTAGTATTGTGGATGAGATTGACCATCTACTGATTGTTTTTACCCCAGGTCAAAATATATGAAGCCAGTTATGTACAGGATCGTGTCAGAGATCCACATTCATCAGTTCTTGTTATACATTATATATTTATAATATATGTATATTCTTGTTATATCTAGATACTCATTTTTCCCCAAGTCATCTCTCTATCAGAAGACATCAAATTCAAATTAAGAAAGCTTTGTCTTATTCTAAATTGTTTCTTTTTCTTCACGCACAGCATTATTCAGTATCTATTCCAACGAATGAATTTAACATTTATGTGGCTATAACATAGGTTCATCCAATCTGAGATAACGCTATTTTGCGAAGTACTTCTTCTCTGCTAGATAGAACATAGTGGTACTGTGACCCAGAAATCTCAGTTTATCTCCTTGATATGTCCAATCATAGTACTTTGCTAAGTTATGTCACTGACTACATTGCTTACTCTGGAATATCTACTGCATGTATGAATGCATGTGCAGAAGACCAGCAAAGTTATCATTTGATGTGGCACGATAGCTTCACTGAAGTTCCACTCTAATGGAGGTCACTTCATTGAAGATTGTTTGAAAATGAAGTCCTCTTTCAAAACTTTTCATAAATGTAATGATCAGTGCTTCTGTGGGATAGTTTTCTCCTATGCCAATCTGACCAGTACAAAATACTGTTGGCCAATGTCACATATTTTTGGTTTATATATTTCTACACCTATAATAATGATCTTGTTCATCTAAGTCAACTTAATTTGTTGCAGTGCAAGATTTCAGTAGCTTATACTGAGCCCTTTTGCACTGGCCAACTGATTATGTAGAAAGGTTTAATATCAATTTTTAGCCTGTGTAAACAGAGGAAAAACTTTGAATGTAATATGGATAACTTTTCCTGACTTTATGATTGTGTTTGTCCTTTCCCTGTTTCCCATTTTCTCTCAGAAAGAAATAAGAAGCAGTCAATAAAGTTCTTGCAGAAGAACTTGGGAAACCTGGGTTCAAGTCTACTCTCTGCCATGAAATTCATCTGGTAAGTTTGGACCTTTTACTATTTCTTAGTTCACTTTACTTAATTCGGTTTATTCAGCTGAAGGTTAGTTAAAATAAAGACATATCAGGAGTCTGGTAGCAACTCACAAATATTATTCAGTGGTATAAGCTTTCATGAAGCTCACTTCATCAGATGCCTTTTCAAGTTAATTCTGGAGATTACATGGACATAGACATAGAGTTTTTTTTGGGAGCCACATTTCAGAAATTGTGTACCACTGTTTTCCCCCCCAACATTCTAAGTCTAGTCAGCAGAACTAGAAGGTTTTTTTTTTACCTTCCATCCAGGTATTAAACACGTTTGAGCCCACTTAGCATTTTGATAGTTGATCTCACCTGCTAGGGCCTAAAGCTAAGTCAGAGAAATTTAATGTTTTTGTAATCAAACAAATAAAATAAAGTAATAATAAGGGAGTGAAGTTCTTAGATATATATCCATCTTTACAAATGTTCCTCCTTTGCTTTTCCCTCGTGTAGCTGCATATCATTCTTTGACCCCCCCTTTCCTATGCCAACTGGTAGAGCCAGTATTCTTTCAGAAGGCCAAAAGACTGGGGATCTGCCTCTGGGGGTTAGAGGGGAGGGGCAATGGCAGAGAAGGCAGAGAAGGCTCTCTTCTTGGACCCTACCAGTCAAAATTCAGTATCCACAACATACCCTCCCTGCCTGATGGGATAATGTAATTAGGACGAGATGTTTCCTCAGTTAATTTGGTCCCATGCCATGATAATCCCTGACTCCATTGTTATTATTTCATTTCTTGTGACTCCTGGCTCCATCTATATATGGCTCCATCCACAAATGCCTCCTATATCCTTCTTCCTCATTAGTTTGGAATCTTCACTTTGAACTTAAAGAACATCAATAAAATTTGTGAAGTTATTAAGTTTCTGAGATATTAAAAATAAAGCTCCAAGAAATTCTTAGTTTTACATGTACAGATACTATCCTCTTCTTCTAATGCTACTTTTAATTATATATTAAAAGCATATTTGGAGGATCTATACATTTGACCCCTTTTTGCATGGCTCCACCCACTTTTGGAATAGAGACTTCAAAAGCCTTTGGCAGAAATAAATTAAGTCATGATAGGATAGATGGAAAGCTAGTTTAGACAATTAGACAGGTAGGTAGATACCCCAATCAAGTACTCAGAGAAAAATTCTATCACTACACTTCAAATTTGTCACATTTTTATTTCAAATATTTCCAATCCATCTTATAAATTCAAGCTTTTTGTTGTTGTTCAGTCACGCAGTTGTGTCCGACTCTTCGCGATCCCACGGACTGCATTACGCCAGGCCACCCTGTCTTGCACCACCTCTCGGAGTCTTCCCATGCCCACGCCCATCACATTGATGATGCTATATATCCATCTCATCCTCTGCCATCCCCTTCTCCTCTTCCCTTCAAACCTTCCCAGCATCATAGTCTTTTCTAATGAGTCCTCCCTGCACATTATGTGGCCAAGTACTTCAGCTTCAGCTTCAATATCTGTCCCTCCAAGGAGCAATCAGGTTTGATTTGCTGGAGAATTGACTGGTTTGATCTCCTTGCCGTCCAAGGGACCCTCAAGAGTCTTCTCCAGCACCACAATTCAAAGGCATC
>JANHZU010008846.1:12076-29946 GCA_032468055.1 Acrochordus granulatus | reverse complement strand
GATCTTTTGGATTTGAATCTGGGGCAAATTTGAGATGTCACTGAGTAGGGATCATTATATTTCATAAATTATTAATGAATCTGGGATGGAAGAGTGGCACTAGAGTTGGGATAAAGAATTTAAATGTTTACTACTTGTTACACTGAACCATAACATGCTTTGTTTAGTTTTGTGTTTTTAATATGTTGTGTCAGCTCAAGCACACTCCATTTTATGGCTTGAATTTTGTGTGAATCTAGTCCAGTTTTGAAAGCTTCTTCTTCATATGTAGAATAAAGTATGGAAGGATAATATAGGGATGGGCATGCTTTAAAACTGTGTTCAAGAAGCGTTAATTGGAAAGGGGTGCAGTAGTAGAGAGCTTAAGGCTCATTCTCTCAAAATATAGTCAGAATTCAAGCCTTTCTTCAGATGATACCACCAGGAACTGCAGACAACAATGCAGGAGACAAAGGAAAAAGCACAACAGAGAACACCCAATTATAATTCATAATCCTAGATGTTTCTGCATCAAAGTACAAACTATGGGGAGAAAAACAGGGAGAAATCCACAAACAAGGCATCACTGAGACTTAGTGGGAATGATACAGATTCAGATACTGACCAACCATGGTTAGACACACAAGGAATTTGGCTCCAATACAGCTGCTCTCAGTAGAGTTGCAAGACAACAATAAATAGAATAATAATGTAGCAATAAGCAAGTTAGAATAAAGTGTACATCCAAAGTATGCAGCCAGTAGAAAGGGAATATTATAAAGCGTAGAGTGAGAAACCCTATATGGTGATAAGTATGTAAACACATTAGATGGGTTAATTTCACATAGTGTGAGTCAAGTATTCAGCTGAACGATGGCACAGGGAAAAAACTGTCCCTGTGTCTGGTTGTTTTGGTATGTAATACCCTATAGCGTTCTCCAGAGGGAACAGATTCAAACAGGTTATGACCAGGATGAGAGAGATTTGCAAATATCTTCTCTGCCCTTTTTTGACCTTTTGATATACAGGTTTATACATGATACATGAATACATAATTGTGACATAGTCCTTAAAGGCCATTACTTATTAGAAAGAAAACAGACTTTTCCAGAAGTGAGAGGTGTGATATGGTACATGAAGAAACATACTATATATGCTGAGAGAAATTCACAAATCATAGCATGGAAGTACTGTTGAATGTGTTTGGACAATAAAAGGAGAGAGAACATTGCACAGAATATTTTAGACAACTTGGACAGGTAATAGATGAGTGAAAACATTCTGCTTCAGGAACTTTCAAACAGCCACATAATTGTGACAAGAGATAACTAGCTACCCTAGTATCTGCTGAAAATCTAACTCGATCACAAGTCATATGTGCAACAGATTCGTGCCCATTGTTGCTAACAATATGCACCAGAAGGTAGAAGAGGTTTGCTATGTGACCTGAATCTTTACCATGAGGGAAAATTGATTGCAGGACTGAAGGTGATTGAAGCTTTGAAGGAAGTGACTGTGTTATTCTGGAATTCATGATACACTGAATTTCAGAAGAACACATTTTTATAAATTTAATTGGAAGGAATTTAGGTCCACAGACTTGAATTCCTGCAATGGAGAACGATGGGAATTTCAGTCAAATAAGATAACTGAAGGTGCAACCACAAATAATTTTTACTAAAAAGAAAATGAGGAGACATTTAAAAACAACAGCATCAGTACTAAAAGACAAGAGAAAAAATAACCTGGACATTTATAGGAAATGTTATAATGCATATACAGTATAACCAACAAAGGACACAAGGCAATTGCCAATTCCCCCTTAAAAATTATACTCTATATATCTGGGGTTGCCTTGTTATATTGGAATGGTGATTCTGGAAAAAGATGAACACCCTCTGGAGGTGAGGTGGGCTCCTACTTTCTTGGCCTTCCAAAAAGGGGTTAAGACCTGGCTTTGCAGTCCCGCTTGAGGAGCCCAGCATAGGATACTGTGCCCTGAGAGCCCCTTCCTTTGGCTTTTTAATCAGTTTTGGTAATCTAAACTTTCAAATCTAAACTTTTAAATTTTGAATTTTATTCTTGTCTCTTTCAAATCTAAACTTTTAAATTTTGAATTTTAACTTTTGTACTGCTTTTAAATCTTATAATTTTACTGTACACTGCCCAAAGTCCACCTATGAGGGAAATGGGTGGTTCAAAAATTCAATAAATAAATACATTTGAGATAATGAGTATTAAAAACAACATTTAAATATATTAAGCATCATTTGCCATTTTGAAGTAGAAAAGAATCCAAACTGTTGGGAAACAATCTTTATTAAATTGAGATTTTTTTAAAACAGCTTTCTGAGGTAGAGTTCAAATATGGTTTGGAGTTTGCACAGTTCTAAATTTGGTGATGCAAACAAAAAGGTATCTTAAATGCCATACTATATTTACTATACTGTACTAAATATAGTATGTTCAGAAATGTATAGAGTTAGTTGAAATCTACAGATTTTTGAAGATTAACTTAATGAAATCTATAGATTTTTGAAGATTAACTTAATAATTAAGATTAACTTAATTACGAAAATCAAATTAATGCAGGAGTAGAATTAATGTGTCATTCTGATATGGATTGTTAACCTACCTTGAATTGCATGTATATTTGAATTTGCTATTATTTTTCAGAAAAAAATAGCAAACATTAAGCTCGGGAATATTATAAAATCTCTGATTTTGAAGAGAGGAAAAGGAGAAAGATCAAATGTCAGCAGGACTGCAGCAGAAGTAGCGTTAAAGAAGCAACAACGCATTCTTGGTACGTTTTCTGTCTATAAAGTAGTCAGCTTACAAGAGAAGTTTAGAGAAAGAAATCGTGGTATGTCCAGAGGTGGACAAAAATTAAAGTTCTTTCAGTGTACACAATTAAGTTATGAAATAAAAATGGACGTACCAAATATTTCAGGAGTTAGATAAAATACAGTGAAGTCAGCAGCAGGATAATTCATATGCAGCAGTAATAAGAGAAATCACTAGACTTAACGGAAATAATATTGAATCAGAAGACTTATGCATTTTTTTCACTGTAAAGGAACCTTTGGAGACATTCTTGTATTTTCAAACATTATGGTAGCCATTCATATTGATGACACTTTTTTCATATCAGGCTGAATTGTCAGCTAAAGAGGGATGTGTATCACAGAAAAGCAAGTGAAATGTCATCTGTTTTGAAGGCTAATACTGTAGAATTGAGTTATAAATTTTATCTCCTTTATCTCTGTAGAGATTCCAGCACCAGGGAATGTAAGCTTCTTCTTGTATTCAGAGTAATTTATATAGTGACATCTATATGAGACCACACATCCAGTTTGCAACAGACAGATAACAGTTTTGGTGACTTATTTACTTGAACAACACTGGAAACTTTTTTAAAAAAAGAATCCTTATTTTTTCCAGAAGCAAGTTTAGAACCATTTGCATTCTTCATGAAAGCAGAAGCTGCAGAATACTAATATATGCAGTATGCATAATAAAAGTATGGTCAGGTCCAAGTTCATAACAGCAATACCTCTGAAAGCTGAAAAGGGAAGGTAAAAACCAGCAATTTTCAGGCTAAACCGAACAGTTCTGTAAATACTAAACAGATGTCTCTGAATGGTCAATTTGTACTGATTCAAAAAAGATGGAAGGAAAAGGCTTAGGAATATAAATATTTGAGCACACAGGTATACATATATATATTCAGCAAGGCAGAAGCCATACACATGCAAAGGATATGCCTACTGTAGGAATATATACATATTCACACACACACATGCAAATATGCATGTGCATATATATACAAACATACTTGTCTATCTGTTGTGTATCTGTGAGTTTCTAAGTAAGTTTCCAAGCATGAATTTACATGACTGGGGAGTCGAGATTTTACTGCAGTGCCTGGCATGAAATCTGAGATTGTCAGAACATCACAAAGAAATGCCTGTTTGTTTTATTCAAATTCTGATTTCTTTCCGTAACAAATCTTTATCAAATAAATAACCACATTATATGTTGATTGCAGTAAGGTCAAACTTGCCTTAAGGACCACTGAAGCAAACTTTCCAATTTGTTCATATCATCCCCAATGAAATATTTTGAAGTTCTGAATATACTAGATCAAGTCTGCTTGTGATCTGCTTTTGTAAAAGGTACAACACACAGCTGGAAATCATAATGTGAGATGAGACTGCTAAATTGCCATTACAAGTTCAGTATATTTCAGGATTTGGATTGCGATTCCTAATTTTCAATGCCAGAAGTGACTTCAAAATTCAGTGGCTTACAGCTCAAAAAGATATGCTTGCATTCCATTAAAATTTCTATTATATGTGTGTGTGTATGTGTATGCTTGCTTTTCACATTTAAGCAAAACAATGAAAAACACAAAATTTTCATGATGCATTTGTAGAAGTAGAGAAGGGCTGTATAAAATTTGAAAGGCTGGTAGCATATTAAAGGCTTCTAGTGAATAAGCCCTTTATCAAATGTAGATTATTTATGTTTGTTTCATTAACAGTTTTATTATTCCTTTGTGATTTTTAAATACTGTGCATTTGTTTTTATTGTGACTTCATAGTATTTTACTTGGCTATTTATGGTACATGTTATTTTGACATCTATATGGTACTGTACGAGAAAACTTTTTATAAAACATTTGTCAGTAAATAATGCCCAATTGGAATTGTTAGCCTGCATAAGAAGAAAGCATGGGGAAGCTATAAATATTTTCTCACCAAACAATGAAGTACTATAGCATTAAGCAGATGCTTTTCTGCCTTGGGTTTATATTCCAGTATATCATCCTTCATTTGGAGATAATTTGAAGGAAAGAATTCCTGCCCTAAGGTTAAAAAGAGATCCCCCACCATTGTTAGGTTGCTGGAAAGTTAGAATATTCATTTTCCCTGCAGTCTCATCTTTCCAACTTTCTTTCCAACAATATTTCCAAAAGATTTGTCAACTTTAATTGGTTCTAGCTATGCAGGGGAAACAAAACATACAAAATGGGTATAGGGGAGAACCATGCAGAAGAATTTAATCATCCATAGGAATCCATGACAAAATAATGAAAAAGTCCCATTCATTTATTTTTCCCCCCATTCCAAGACAAATATATTGTTCTAATGCAAAGTTTGCAGATAGTAATTATCCTCCATGTCTTGCCTTGGAAGGATTTTGCTACAGGTTTACATGAGCGGAAAGCAAATGGAGAGATGACACTCCATTTATTTGTATGTATAAGTACACACTTATACATACAAATATATATTTGTATATATTTAATATATATACAATTATACACGCCAGGCAAAAGCTGACCTTCTTAGCCAGAAATATGACAATTGGCTATACCGCTACCATTAGTGACCCCCTCCCCATAGGCTGCAGACAAGTCTTACAAAACCTAACATTTTTTATCTTTTTTTTAACCAAGCCATTTTAAAAGCATATTTGTATCCTCATACATTGGGATACCTGGGCCGGTGAAATTAATTCACATATGCCATTCAGGCATAGATTTTCAACTTGGCCCATCCAGGGCTATGTCCAAGCAGATGCCTCAACTTAAGCAAATTATCAATGTGAAACTTGAGGACAATCTAATGTGTGATAACTAACCTTGCATTTCAAACACGTACCCCGCTCAAGGCTCTTCCGAGAGGGTTGCTGAGAACAGGTGCACTGAAGAAAAAAGGTAAACAAACAAACAAACAAACAAAACCCAGCAATTATTAGCACCTGAGATAAAGTGGTATCAGCTACAGATTTTCTTAATGGCTTTGCAGTCACTGCTGAGCTTAATGAGGTAAATGAGAAAAGCTGTTGGGAGCTTCTGCTTATTTTCCATCAACAATTAACTTCCACGAGCCATGTTATATACGGAAAAGATGGAACTATATGAATTTAAAAACTGTCCTTTTTACCAGTAAAAATGGTAAAAAATGCAGATTTAACGAATGCTATTAGATATTTTCCACGTGAAACAGTGCATAGGTTTGCTCAGAGGTCTTTTCACTCTGCTCTTCTTTTAGCATGGATCTGAAAGGATTTATCTGTAGTAGGTATGTTTTATTTCCCATTGTCTTCCACTGAATACAAAAGAAAAACAGCTTGGTAAGATAGAATTGATATAAATAGAGACCACTAACTAGAAAGGTACATCTAGTTGTACTTCGAAGGCAAACAAAACATCCTTTGAATAGAGTCAGTCTCATTTAACTCACTACTTTTGCACACAGATTTCTAATCTGGCAAACAATACTTTCTTCATCATATAGAATTCACTAGAATGGACCTGGGACTGAATAGATTTGTTTTAAATATTTCTGTGGTATTATTTTGACATTTCTTCTCATAAATTATGGGGCCTACAAAGCATTCTATTATAGAAGCTCCCTGACAAATGTTTGTTATTGTTGTGGGGGACATAGATGTTTTCATGTAGCTGTCTCCCCAACCTCCAGCTTGCTTCATGGTATCAGGTTAGGGCCAAAAGCATCCATCCCTTATCTTCAACTAAGACTTATTTGCTATGCTGCTCATCCACTGTCACTGCAATGAAAGATAGAGCACTATTAGGGCCTTTATTGCTGTCAGCAAAATATCTTCAATCAAGTCAGATCGATGGAATTGTGAAAAACTATCAGTCTAAGCCCCTTCAGTCAAGAGTCTGATAACAGACCCTTTAGTTTTAAACCTTGAGTAGTTGGGGACTATAGCATGAAAGCTTGTTTGGTTGATGCCAGGGGCTAAGCTACCTTGAGCACCTGTGTGGTTCATAATAGGCTATAAAGTTTCTCAATGAAAAGCTTAGCAAATGCTAGACTGTGCTGGAGAAAAGCTTCCTCTTTGAGGTCATTCTATGAGGCACTGTAAAAGATGACAAATTGGTACCTGACTAATGTGGTTAAATCAAATGTCATTTGTAGATAGAGACCTTTTAGTAAAGGCCAGCTTTTTTTAAGAGAGCATTTTGGGGTCAGTTCTAAACTTTTTCAAAATATGGGGATTTTAATAGAATGAGGCATCACTGGAAGGATGTGGGAAGACATATATTGAGATATAAAAGCAAGTCATTCAAACTATTTGAACTGGCAAGATTCCAGAATCTATAGGAACTGCATGGTAGCTAGTTGATTAACGGGTCATGCTTTCTCCTCCTTCATGTCCTCCTCCTCTTCCTTCCCTGAATCCATGCTAGAAAAAACTTCTATAGAAAGAAAATATTCCAAAATTTGCATGATGATCCTTATCACCTTCCATCAAGCTATTGGAGAGTTTACATTTTGTAACCAGCTGTCAGTACTGCAGTCAAATTAAAATAGAACCCGAATCATACAATAGTTTAGAATTAAGTATATATTTATGTCACTTAGTGCTTTTCTGATTATCGTTTTGGTGCAAAGTGCCAAAACCAGTACTTATTTTAAATACACTTCTGCCTCTCTTCACTGATAAGAGCAATCTAACTATTTACCCATCCATCAGAGCTAAAGTAAAGATTGGACATGGATAGGATATTTATTTTTGATTTACATGAATTATAGACGTTCCCCCTCCAAAAAAATTGCTGCTAAGTTTTAATTTTTATTGTGGCTGAGGGAAATTATTAAATGCTTTGGTCATAATTAATTTATCTAATTTAATTCATACATAATTTACATATATAAATACAGATAAGCTCATATTTACTTATTGTTGTAGATTCCTAATTCTTTGTTCTGGCAGATAAATTAAAAAATTACTGTACATTTGATTTACAGGAATTGTGTTCTTCCAGGGATTCAGTTCTTAGCATTACTTATGCTAGTTTGGCTGCTGGGAATTATGGTTCAGCACCATCTGAATGGCCACAGATTATTCATCCATGCTCTAAGGCTACATTCCCAAATTGGAGCCTTTTAGATATATTAGGATTATAATTTCAGTTTTCTAAGCAGCACGGAATCAGAATGAAAATGATTAAATATACAGTTCTCTCTGCCACCCCCACAAAAGAAAAGTTATATACTATTCAAAAGTTCGGCATTAACTCCTATTTCCAAACTGTAATCCCTTATGTATGTGTTTTCCTTTACAAGCCAAAGAAAATGTCCAAAAGTGCATAATTCCAGACTTTCCTTCTGCAGTTTGGACAGTGCACTTAAAACATTGAGAGGATTGCTACTCTCCTATTTTGGGAGGTTTTTCTACTACACTCCCATTTCTTGTTTTTATACTATCTATAAATTAGATGTCATCTTTTGGATCGTGATAATGCACTTGCCAAGCATAATCTCACTGCTGTTGAATACATCAGGCTATACAAGGTGGGATTACATTTCCCCTCATGGAGGCTAAAGAAATATTATGGATTTTATCACTGACATGTGGAAAAGCAATCAGACTTTACATTAGTCAGCTGTCACTGCCCATTTGCCTTCTTATTTTCTTGTTATATGAAGAAAAAACATTTCCATCACTTCATGGCTCTGCTGAAACTGACATGGCTTTGTAGAATTAAGCAAAAGTTTAATATAATTAATAATGCCAATTATTAACGTAATTAATAATACCAAAAGTTTAATATAATACCAATCTTTGGATCTTGCTGATACTCTTTTGATTCCATGTGCTTTATCTGCATTACAGAGTTCTTAAACATTATAATATAGTATATATTTAATCTTCAGTCTTCTTAGTAGAACCTATATTTTGTATTGATAACTCATTATGTATAGTATGGATGACTTGTTTTTAAAGGTTTACTTGATTTTCTGTAATAAAATTTCAGTCTCCCAATGAAATGAATAAAAAATTAACAAACACGATGTGTTATCTGTAAGAAAATAAAAGTTTCCTTTGGATAACAAAACTCCCTAACATATGTATAAAAGTTAACACCTATATATTGTATAATCAGTTTTCTCAATGTGCTGTGCATTTCTGTTCAAAATGACATGAACAATAACTTCATTGATAGACACTGTAACCTATGAAGACATAGTGAGTAGAACAACGCATAAGGTTCTTGGACTGCTATCTACCTTGTTGAAGGAGAATAGGACTCAGAAGAGATCCATAGTCTGCTAATATGTCCATAAAAATATATTTATCCTATAAACATTTTGAAAAATCTATTGGACTTCTGTGAAAGCTTGTTTAGGACTGAACCATTTTTAGTATGATTATGTATGTATATGAATGAAAATTTAAAATTGACTTTTCATTAATGTATTTAATATTTTTTCTATAAACAGTGCAGTTTGGCACCTTTTAAGAAACCTTTTCATTATGAAATATGTTATTGTATAAATGTAGAATCAATACAGGAGATGCTTTCGGTACTTCTCAGATTGTGACATTTTCATTTTATTGGATATATACTAAGTTTCCATCAAAGAACACTGAGCAAGCACGTGTAGGGCATCTCCAAAGGCACGCAATATTCTTTTTTAATATACAAGATATGCTCAAGAAACTATGGTTTAACATAAACACTTAAGCAAATCCATAGTAGCTTTTATAAGAAATGTGTATATAATACTAGTAGTTTTGAAGATCTCAGAAAAAAGATTCTATTTTTCTCCAATCTTTCTTGTATTAAATTACTTGCTAGGTTTGCCTCCCACATTTTTCTTTTGACTATTCTTTGAGTAGATAGAAAATCTTATTGGCAAAATACAAGAGAGAAGATTATTTCTTGGTTGGAATTTTTAACATGAAAAAATAAGCCATTTTCTTCACAGCTTCCTTCCTTCCTTCCTTCCTTCCTTCCTTCCTTCCTTTCTTCCTTTCTTCTTTCTTCCTTTCTTTCTTTCTTTCTTTTTTTTTTCTATATATATATGACTCTGGGCTGCTTACTTCCTGAAATGCCTTGGGAGTGATGCTACAACATGTCCAATACTTCACACATTCTGGAAAAATAACTAAAGGAAAGATGTCTCAAGATATCTGCAAATACTTTTTTTGTATCATCCTTGGGAATGCCATGAAAGGAGACTGAGAGTGCAACATGTTCTTATAAAGACATTCCAGGCAATACAATTAACCAAAAATAAGACATTTACATCAAAACTTTTTTAAAAATGAAAGGTAAGACAAAATTAGAACCCCCTAAATTGGTTTTAATGAAAGATATATGAATAACCGGTTAACAAATTAAAATTTTAATAAAATTTATGACCGCACATCTTTAAAACAATCTATCCCTGTTTGCAAGTCAGTAATATTTTATAGAAATTTGGAAGGAGAATATGTTGCTTCACTCTTTCAATTCAGTTTTGCCTGCAGTGAAATTTCAATGGGGAAAATAGAGGCACTTTTAGGCAAGAATGGCTCATTTTGTGTTTGCATATGTTCATCCACAGTTTCTTCTGTTGTGACAGTTATCATCATTCACAATTTCATTCAAATTGTTAAACTTCTAAAATTTACTTTGGGAACTGGGGTAGGTCCGATATCAAGGCTTTCTCTTATTAAAAATTAATTGCAGACATAGCCAAGATTCTTCCCCTGTTAATCAACAGCATGAATACCATGGCAGTGCTGCAACAGGAAATGAACATATCGGTTCAAAGAAGGAAAAGGAAGAGAATAGAAAGAGGAAAGTATGCTACAGGGGCATTGAGTGTCTTTAATTTGATACTTTGGTTCAAAAAAGATGGCACCCAACTATGAGCCGCAGAGGATGCCTCTGCGCTTTCTCTAATGTTAGGAGAATCAGTCTTGTTTCTCAGCCCAGTATTTCAAGAAGTGTTCTTTCTAATTCTTCCATTCTTGTCTTTATTTGTAGGTCTCTTAATGCTTTTGGCTGAATAGGTTTTCCTTGTGACCAATATCTCTTTCTCCTACTTTCATGGCTATAAACTACTGCTTGTCCTGAATGCATTTTAACAAATTTAATTGCGTGATTAAAGCAGTATATCAACTGGAAGTAAAGAAGAACAGTTGGGATTCTGGCTTGACTTGGCTTTCTACACTGAACAGCGTCAGATATGAGAGAAAGTTGTAATAACTTTAGTTTTTTGTTCAGGAATGAGCAGAAAAGGAACCAGTTTTGAACAAATAAGCATTTGATGTTCCATACAGATAAAGAACAACCTCAGAGACATGTTATCCTGGAGACTGTAAGAGAAAACAGTCCTACGCATTTCTACCTCACTCCTTGTCCTCTTCCCCAATCTTTAGCCACTAGGAATTCTGACTCCAAAGGCAGACAGACAGACAGACAGACAATTACGATTGTGTCCCTTTTTCTAATAGCCTGTTTTATTCTAAAAACTTTACATTGACCATGATTGAGAAAGAACATAGTTATTAAAACTTTTTTAAAACATAGTTATTAAAACTTATTTTAATTTGCATCTATATTTTGGGCACAGTCCTAGCAGCTAAATAAAATTATAGCATTTGCTATATGGCAGAGAGGCCATTTCATGAAGAAAAAATGGTCAGAATTAAAAGAAGCCATTCTGGGAAAGGGGTTAAGAAATAGCACTAACCAGAGTCTTGTCTGTCACTGTGAAAATATTCCTTTACTTAGATGCACAGGAATGTAAGTGTAATATTTGATTATCTGGAATCACCTGATGATGAACAAAACTAAGAAGCTGATGGAAAAAAAAATGCCATAGCAGTGGTTGAAGAGAAAACACTGATTGTGAATGATTGTGAACAACTGTGGGAAGGTAGGATTAATGGCTTTGGGAGAAGTTGTTCCCTCAATAACCACTTTCAACCAAAATCAAACATGGAAAACATTGGAGTCAGCACTATTTCTGATTGAACTGACAAACCTTTGCACATGAAACCCTTATAAGAACATATTAATCATTCCAACAACTTCCTCAGGGGAATTGTGGATGCAGGATTTATTCTTCCTATTGAGCAACTGAAAAACATTATAGGATTTTGTTAGTTTTTAGGGACATTCTGATGGTTGTATATGTGCGTGGTTGGATTAAAGATGATTTCTTACATCTTTCAGTCCATCTTGCGGTAAAAGCATGACTATCTCTGCCTTAGATTTCTTTTCTGCATACTGGAAATAAAAGTTATTCTGATGGTTTGTAGACATAATTTTGTGCCTTGTTTAATAAATTATAAATCACATTATCTAATGATCTTTAGTCTTCATTTTGAGTAACATATAAGCACTTTCCATAAATGATACAATCATACTCATCTGATTCATGATGAAACTCAGTACACACAGTATTGGGTAACTCAGTCAATATAGTGACTTTATTGACAGTCATCTCATCCGTTGCAGAAGATGAGTGTCTTAATTAATAAAATAATTATTAACTGCTGAATGATTGTTGGAAAAAGATAAACATCTTTATCTTTATCTGATTGTTGGAAAAAGATAAATATCTACCTACCTATTTACCTACTACCTACCTAAGGGATGGGACCAGTGATGAATTTTCACCACAGCAAAATGATGCTGCAACTGAAAGGTATAGGCCCAATCTGATTTTATCCTTCTGTTTGTTTTAGCTTCTGTAGGGTGTGTGTATATTTTTGTATGGTGTGGTAGTGTGGCATAAATGAAATAAAGGGAGCTTTTTTTGTTGTGGAGCTGCATCTCAATATTTTCTGTGGCTTATTAAATCAATTATGGTGGATGTTCAATCTCTTATAAGTAGGTTTCAAAATATGGGAGAAGTTTGTTGACTAAGTGGAGGTCTTTTTTAGCTAATTCTCTTTCCATTAGGATTAATTAATAGAAAAAAAATGTTCCCTTTTTCATGATCCTGTAACATCCTAATCTTCTTCATCCACTGATGTACTTAAGGATGAGATGTGCACTGGGAGAAGGGATGGGGAGAATTCCACCACTATAGTTTCCCAGGGAAGAGACAGTACATTCCAGAGAGAAGTGCAGCGTATGAGATTGTGAAGTCTGGAACTGGATGACAGAGGAAGGAAGAAGTTCAGGGTAGCTATACCCTAGAATCTCTCAGGGTATATCTTGACTTAGAAGGTTATAGCTATATCTTGGGTTAGAAGGTTATAGCTTTAGTCTGGTAAGATTCTGTTTATTAGGTGTAAATAAAAAAAGAACTGGATTGGATTTCACTGTGTTGACTTTGTACTTGGGCCTGACACATGATTTGTGAAAGGTTAAACTATAATATCAAGTGGACTTCCTCCATTTTGAACCATACAATATATACCATAAAGATGTGTTGGAATCAACTCTGAGATTTTCAAGGTATGTAGATCAATGGAATCAGCAAGATCATTTGGAGGTCATTGGGTTAAAAGGTCTGGAATCCCTCAGAGATCTTTCAGATACATCTTCCCCCACCCCCTTTTTAGAAATGTACATATTTCCTAACCATTCTTTTTCATTTTTAGATAATTGAAAAAGCCTTCCAGATAGAAGGCAAAATGTTTCCAATAGCATCTTGTAATTAATGTCCAGTTGCCTTTTTAAGGAACTTTGCAAAAAGTTTTGCAATTTTTACTACTTATCATGACCTGGATTAATGAGAATATTAATAGATACTTCAGATACATTGTTTTACAGGAATACTTGTGGTTGCAACTGAACACAGTTCAAGAAGCAAGTGGAAGTTGCAGCTGGGGGGGCATTTGCACAAATCTACCTTGTGCATTAATTACAGCTATTCCAGGAAGGGAAGCCACTACTTGTACTAATTCATGACTTAGTAACTTCCTAACTAGATTACTGCAATATGTTGCACATGTGACTGCTCTTGAAAAGCTGAAGCTAGTCTAGAATGTGGCAAGCATACATTGTACATCCATGTAACACCACTGCTACTTGAAAAGCTATCAATAGGCTTTTCAATTCAATACAAAGTGCTGGTTGTTATCATTAAAATCCTGAATGGCACAGGGCCACTTGTCCCCAGTAAAGAAACAATATCACTAGTTATACCTTCTGAAAATTGTAGATAGTAGGTAGATACGTAGGTATTTTCATACCTTCTGAAAACTGGATACTATTGTGGGACAAATTGAAAACATAAGGTTCAGTGTGGAACTAAAAAAACACTTTTGCTAATGCACTTACCTGATAGCACTTATTTGAATAAGCAATTGTTAGGTTTGTGTAAATTAGCCTTGATTCAATGTGAATGTCTGAATTATTTTGAATAATCAAATCCATTTGGATTTTCAAGTTGAATTGAATAATCCTATTCTTATGTCTATGTTGACTGCATTTCCCAGTCAAATCAAAAGCAACTTGTTTCATTCAATGCTCCAAATCCAAAAGGAACTTGGATGAATTCCTGAAATCACTTATACTGCCCCAAAATTTTTGAGTATTTGCTCTCTATTATGGATCTTAATAGACCACTATAAAGAACAATAAACAACTTGAAAGAAGAAGCAAAAATATGCGTTCAGTGGCAACTTGTGTGGACAAGACTTTAAGGGCTTTCTTGTCTTGGGAAGAGAAACTACCCCTAGATGAGGATGAACTAACCTCATTTGATTAATGGAATAGAATATGGAATAGACTTCAACTACTTCACATATTTTTATCCTATAGACAACAATGAACCCAAAAGAACACAGTGGAGACACAGTTTATGATGAGAGTTGAATTTAATGAATTTAATTTTATTAATTAATAATTTGTATGAAATATAGTTATGGATAGAAACTCACAAAACAATACCTAGAATCCGAAAAACTTTGAATGAGTAGCAAATAAATACCCTCTCTCTGAACAGCTGGAACTCAGGCAGTTTATGGATCCCAGCAACTGCTCTGCTTTGCCAACATCTAGTACCATCCATGTGTAAAATTATTATATCTAAAGGAGCTGAATGAAGGCAAAAGTGTGGGTGTGTTTGGTTGAGTCTGTGGAGCTGTAAAAACCACCCATCCTGTCAGTAAAAACACTTGCTGAAAGTGCTTAACAGCAATTATAAACTCAGAGCTCATTAGATCTTGCTCAAACTAATACAGATACAACATGATTTAAGATGGAAAACTGTGGCTAAAGGAATTAGGCTGCTCTGCATGAAACTAGGTTTATTTAATCAATGTTGCTTCTGCTAGAAAAGTAGATTAGTTTTTCTTTAAGACAGAGCTAAAAGTTTTGAAGCTAATTTATTTTAATAAGCATTCAGTCACTGGGCTTCTTCAGAGAAAGGACTAGACTGTAATGAAGCACCAGGAAAGAAAGCAAGTTTAATTATTTTTCAGGGTCTCTAATGAATAAATTAGGCATACCTCAGGTTTACCAATTGTAAAGCATTTATTACTTTAACAACTGCTTCATGTCAAAGTCAAATTTTACTTTTTAAATGCAACCTGATTAATCTGATAACGTGCACTTGTGAAATATTTTGTGTTGTCAATGCAGAGTGTATGTGAAATTCTGTCTGCTTCATAATTATTTGCCAAAGATTCAGATTTGGATTTGCTTCTAATCAGTGCTTTCATTCTTATAGGCTGTGATAAAGAACTATGATAAAGTTACTTATCACAATGATCTATAAGTAGGATAAACTGGTACAGGTAGTCCTCAACTTATGACCTTGACGTAGTCCTCAACTTATGATGCTTAACAACCAGTCAAAGTTACAATGTAACTCCAAAGGTACTTACAGCCTGCTTCCAAAGTTCTGAAGGCCCCTTCACAGTTATGTGACTGCATGTCAGGCACTTGGCAACCAGCCTGCATTTATGGCCATTTGCTATCTAAATTTATGATGTTTTTGCTAAAAACTGGCATCTGGTTTTTGGCAAAAATGGTCCACAGCATTTGCTTTACAACTGTGGCATTCAGTTAAAAAAAAATTAAAAATGGGTCCGGTCACATGGTTGTTAGAACTGTCATGACTTACAGCTGTAATGGATAGGCTTAATTACAGTGGTATGTCCAGGACTACCTCTAATGCCTATTCATACACCCAAACTCCCATGATACACATATGAGAGAAGATCTATTCATCTGTTCTCTATACCTATCAACAAAGCAAAAATGCAGTAGGGTTAGAGTAACTGCAAAGGTCATTTTTCACTAGATAATGCCATTGTCCTAATTGTCACTGCAGTCATATTTATTGGTGATACAAGCCTTTGAAAGTTATGCCTCAGAGGGCCTCTCAGCCAAAGCAAAGCATTAAAGCCATTGTGCCATTACAAACAGTCATGCAGTAGACTTCCAGTAAGGGCACGCCAAACTGAAGACATCTGTGGAAATCAAGGAGAATACGTGATTGCTCCTTTTGTCCTTTGATCAGAATCATGTTAGCTTTAATCCAGTGCCATCCTCACAGTTTTGTTTTCTTGCAAAATTTATGGATTTTTCTCACTACGTAAAATGGATCAAGGAAAACCCCTGTGTCAGTATTAACAGTTGTGGAGATCACTTTCCATTGTGCAGAATATCCCCATGCATGATAAATTATGCTGTTATTTCACAGTAGGCCATAGAGTACAATTCAAATACTTGACCTACCATATCCATTTTAACTCCCTGTATTTCTATTGGCTTCTTTCATTTTCTCCAGAGGCTAACTGGTTGATTCTTTTTCAAGTTTCTTTTGGGAAGCATAGAAATAAAATGCTTTGTAGTCAAATGTTTAAATATCCCCTTAATTAACCATATGCCATTCAAACTTTTTGGAAGGGAGGGGCAAATAATGTGCAATTTATACAAATTATATCTATCAGATAAATTATATTAAGTGATCTAAACCCAATTAACCTTCAGGAAAACTCGATAGATGTAGCCTGTAAATGATGTTAATTATGGCTCAGAAAGCTAAGCAATTATTGGCCAGGTTTGACAGACATTTTATGTTATTTCCTGATATCACATACTATGAGTTTCCTTGATATGTAAGGAAAAAGTATTAAATCAAATGAGGTCACTTGTGATTCATGAACTGGCTATTTCTTGACCATTTAAAATAATACTTCAGTCTCTTTAAAGCAATAGCTGCCCTTACCTTCACACTGTATTTCAAAAGAAAATAAATCACAGCTATTATTGCACAGATATGCACCTTGAAATGAAAATAGATAAGTCATAGACCAAATATTTAAAAAAATGCCTTGAGCTATTTCTAATTTAGATTATCTCTTGAGATTATTTAAAATTCTTCAGCCACATGGAGCCCCAAGCTTTCTAGAAGCAAGCTAAGATTCATTAGGCTTCAGTAAGAGACAGTAATGGAAACATTTCTAAAATGAACCATTTATGAGCCAACACATGCCAGCTCCCATCATTCTATGACCTGCTCAGGGCATTGGTTTTCATGACGACTGCATGTCCTACGCTATAACTGAAAAGTTATGGATATAATGTAGGCTAGAACATAAAGCTAGAAAAGCTAGCTTCAAATTCAATGGGATAAAATCTAATTTTGAATGCAGAAGTTCATTTTTCAATTCTTTTTAACATCAAATATGTAGATTTAAAACTGTTGATATTGTAAAGAAATAAATACAGCATAATAAATCACTATCTTGACTGCTATGACTGTGCCCAAATAAGTTTTTCCAAGTTCCCTGAAAAAGAGGATTCTGAAATTTTTAATTTTCAAAAGTCCATATGATGTTCTCTCTAAGGATATAAGTGAAATTTGGAAATCCAAGGAAATTACAGATCACGACACAGAGACACAGAAGCACTTGGCATTTTTTAACTTAACAACCCAGATTTCATGAGAATCTGATCAAAATTTCTTTTTTCTTTTTGGAAAAACTCAGAACAATTTATTTTCCATCTAACTGAAACAGACTATATGAGCACTGTGGACTCAAACATCAAGTTCACCAGAGAAGACACAAGGACAATAAGCTGGTGTAGCAATTACCTGTAGTAATTACCTGGGATCTGTGCTCCCACCTTTGAGCATCAGATGATCATTTAGGCATGA
>JANHZU010008843.1:21773-37528 GCA_032468055.1 Acrochordus granulatus | reverse complement strand
TCTGGCAGAGCTCTCATCTTCATTAGAGCACACAAGCCCCCCAACCACAACAAGGTGGTGCCTCACTGGGGGGATAGCTCTTTTGGGACAACTGATATGTTTGTTCTCATTTGGTATATCTATGTTCATCAGTAGTTTACATCTGAGCACTAGATGGAGATGTCACATAGCACATAGTGTTCACTTTCATACCTTGTTTCTGAATTTCCAGAGTGCTCTGGCTAGCCAGTTGCAGAAACAGAATGCAGGACTGGTGAACTGGATCTGAGCTAGGATCAAATTCTTGTTTCTTAAAACAGTTCATCTGGAAGGCATCAGTGAAAATATATCACTTTTTATATGCTTAGATATGCTCTTCTTGATTAGGCAGGAAGGTGTCTGCCAGAATACAAATGTATGCAACTCTGATTGAAAAGACATCATTTGCTCTGCTGTTGATTAATTTTTAATTCTTTCTTCATTAAAGTGGATCAGGCTTAAACTTTCCCCTTTGTTTAGTCCCATAGTTGTTAATGATCCATATGCCTTTCTGGCAGATCAGTTGTGCTACTTGTTCTAATCCAAGAAACCTTTTATGAATTAATTCACTATCATCTATGTACAGTGATCATTGCCCAAACTGATGAATTCCTTGAACTTGATCCAACCTATTTTCTCTTCATTATTCATTAGTGGGTTGGATTATTTGCCATAATGAGCTGCAGGTGAATATTAGTCCTCCAAGGTAGATCAGACCAAGAAACAATGTCACATAGGCCTAAAAATCTTTTTATTAAGATTTCCTATCATAACAGACTCTTGCAAGCCTGAATGTGCTTCCCATCGTCCCTCTTTTATATTAGGAAGGAACCTGCTTAGTTAGGATTCAAGATAATAACCCTCCCCCCATTATCTTGTCTTCTGCAATGTTTATCTCCTTGTTGATAACAATCTTCCATCTCTCCATGAAGGTCTTTCTCTTTATTATCTGCAATGCGTTATTGCAGTAGGACTGGTTGACAAGCTGTAGCCATTGCATGTATTGTCAATTTCTAACAATGGCAGATAAATCTGGGAAATTGTAACTAGGTTTGACTGAATAATTTTTCTGCAATATTTCAATGGAGGAAAAAGTGTTAAACCTCTAAAAAGCTTCTTTTGTATCAGTTCATTGATATATTGGCTTGAAATTCCTCAGACATTTTTTTGCCAGGAAAATTCAGTGTAGACACTGCTTTCATTAAATACCGGGACCAGAAGATGTCATGGAAATCGTCTTGGATCTACTTCATTGAAGCCTCGCAACAAAGTTTAAAAAACAGGCATCTGGACAGTCCAGATACCTGTTTTTTAAACTTTGTTGCGATGCAATTACCCTGGACGAGTGAGAGTCTTCACAGACATGTTCATTGAAGCCTGTTGAACTTTTTGTATATTACCAATAGTAAAGAAATTGTTTGATTCTGTGATTTAATTTTAAGACACAGGACATGTTTTCAATCTGCTGTGAATTCATTAAACATTTATCTACTATTCTCTTGGGTTAGTTGACAAGCATCATTGCACTCTTTGGATCTCTTCAGTGTTTCAAAATGTACAGAAAGAGGCTTGCATCCTTACAGTCTGATTTTTCTTGAATAATATACAGGCATAATTAGCAGAGGGACCTTTCTAATCAAGAATCATCAAACATGTGTAAAATTCCCCATTGATTTAGCCTTTAACAAGGAATTCCTAATCAAACCACTTCCAGTTATTTCCTTAATGAAACTTGGTTCTGAGTGGACTAAAAAAAGTATTATCTGTACAGGACTGCAGAAGAACTGGACATGTGGTTCAATGTTTCATTCCTCTTCTTTCCAACATCATAGAATTTTGGAAGAAATTATGGAAAAGGGCTCAGGACTCAGTCCATATATTCATCATCAGGGCCATATGAGGGGAAAATTGGTCAAAGAAAGATTGAGCTTGAAATTGAGTTGAGCTGCCATAGGGGGAAAATTCCCCCAGTATATTTTCATGACAGAGTCTGTAAGGTAGTGTTTCATAAAGTTAGCAACTGCTCCTTTCTAAGCCTGGTCATGTGATCCAGAATAGAATAGATGAACCTGGCCTTGTGCTTCCTAGTGCATATAAATATGCAAGCACACCCAGGTGCAGGTCAAGAGGAGGACTCAGTCTGCTGCCACTCATTACTTTGTTACACAGGAGTAAGTATTGACAGCTCCAATGGCTGCATTGTAATGAATTCTAGAAGGTGAATTCTGCAATCATTGCATTCTTCTAGGCTCATATAGTATCTTGCTTGGACAGGAAGTCAAAATTCTTTGGTATCAGATTTATTGTATTATTTATTTTTGAGTGTATTTGCCATATTTCATTTTTTTCCCTTCCATTACTAAATATTTCACTTAAAGACAATTGCTAAGGGACAGGGTATCAATCATACGACAAACACCACCTTGATTTTTTTTGCCTTGATTTTTTACCACCCCAGTGTCATCAAGCCATTTAATGGTTTACCTCAAAGTTTGCATACAAAACCATCCAAATCAGACACTTTTTCTAATGCATTGGTTATTCCACCCTTAGTTTAAAACAATTAACCTTTAGTGCATTTCCTAGCATAGAGTTTTTAATGGGAAATATTTTAAATTAGGGTATGTACAGAGTCACATACCTGTGGGGGGAAAAACCTGTTTCTTTACAGTAAAGTGGTTTATTGTACAATGCACTGATTACTGCACAACCGTGGAAATGGTTTTGGAAAGCAAGGTAAGTGCATGAAGAAAAATACTTCAATAAAGGACTTTAATTATGGAGTTAATTAAACAAAAGGAGAAAAGTCATCCAGTGAAGTCACAACTCCATAGTGTCAGATGTAGAAACATTTTCCATGTTTAAGTCAGAATTCCTAAGAATAAAAATCTGGCCTAAGCAATGATTAATGAACAGTTTTCATAGCTTTAACAGATATATTTACAGGAAATACATCTTAGGGATATGCAAAAGCTAGCATCTAGCTAATTACATTCTACTGGAAGCAGAGTCCAAGAGCATGTGCTGAGAAGAAAACCAGAAGGAAATGACCTCAGATTAGCCAGCAGTAGACAAGTGGTAGGTAAAAAGGAAACACAGAGTAAATGCTTAACTCTTTATTTATTTACTTATCAATCACATTTCTATGCCACCAATTTCCTAAGACTCTTGGCGGCTTACAAAGATTAGACATTACTTATTAACCCCACCCCTCTCACTGGCCAGCAATGTTCACATCTTGGGCATCCTCCGAGGCTCCTTCTCTGCCCCCAGGACAGGTGAGTCCAATGCCGACTCACTGCTCCCATCGCTGCTGGCTGGCTCCCTCCAAAGAGGTACCCATCCATCTAATCACATTTTGTGTGCTTTTGAACTGCTGGGTGGGCAGGAGCTGGAGGCAAGTGACAGGAGATCACCCCATAATGCAGAGCTGTGGCTCGAACGACCAGAGTGCCAGCCATTTCTAGTCAACACAACTGGCATCATTACGCCACTGCGCCACCACACCTCCACTGTCCCCTTTGAGTGGGATAGATCATGAGATGTTGAACAATCATTGCCATTGGATTTGTACCTCCAACACATAGGCAGGTGGGGTCTTAAACTAGGGTCACTCTTTATCTCAGTCCAATAGTTTAATCATTCTGCCACTTCTCTTCCATTTAGACTTAATCCAGTTGCATCCCGATTAAGTACAGTGGCTCAGAAGGTTCCCTTGCCCTGGCGCCCCCAAAGGTGATTGCTTATATCCTCACAGTTACTCAAAGAGAACTAAAATCCTGAACTGGTATTACTGTTGAGGATCTTGTTAACCTCAAACAGGATGAAATATAAAAAGGCTTTGCAAGCCAATGACTCATTGGTGAATTGGGGATTTAAAAGAGCTATAAGAAAGCTGAACTCTAATCTGAGAACATCTGCTGCTAACTCACCCAGTCCATTAAAATGCAATCATAATAAGGCTTACATGTGCTGTCAGATCTGACAGCAATTATTTATTAAGCACAGCCCCTTTTAGACTTCAAATGGTCTATTAACATTGGGTTGGGAAGTTATCCAAGCACATATTTTTCTTCTTCTGATAGGAAGAAACAACAAGAGAAATAATTTTTCCAGGGCTGAAATTCTATTGATATCACTTTGCTCACTTAAAAAAATAAAAAACTATGTTTCAAGTATTTATATAATTGTTGTTGCGCTAGTTTTGATCATATATGCTCTCGAAACTCTTATTTGCTTCCCTCCCAAGCTCTATTCTAGACACTAACTCCTAACTTCTAACTCCTTTAACTAGGAGTTGTTACGTGTCCCCAGTATTGTCTCTGATGGTGACCATGAAGTAGGCAGTGATACAGGAAGACAGTTTCTTCGTATTTTCATAAGGCAGAAGAGAAGTCTCTCACAAGCTACAAATGAGGTGGAGATAGCCTTAGTATTGCTCAGTAATAGAAGATACATAGAGATGAGACACATGGACATTTTTTACTCCAAGAGAATCTCCATCTATCTATCAAAATAATGTCATTAGTGGGGAATAAATATTACTCCTTCTCTTTTGAAGTGGCAAAATATTGTGTGCATTTGTGTTTCTCAACCTGATCCTAAGTTTGAACTTCCAGCCTTCTAAGCAAGGCCAAGCAAGCAATGTTGTCAAAGTCTTGTCCCAGCTCCTGAAGGTTGTTGGTGTCTGGATGAGGAGAAACAGGCTTGGGCTCAATTCTAGCAAGATCGTTAGAAACATGATATGTATACAGCACAAATGTTGAGGTGAATAATGTTCAGCATTCAAAATCCCAAGAATTTTTGCAAACAACCACATAATGGAATGTCTGCTGTTTGTTTGCTTCCAAACCAAAAACTCTTAATGAGGGTATTCTTGATTTTAAATAGTTCTTTATTTATTTCAGTTGATTAAAAGAGCAAAGATAATTAAAATGTACTTTGGTATGTGTAGTTAGAATGTTAGGATTATGAGACAATTTTGCAATTAAACACACCTAAGCACAAGTTGTTTGGAATCCCAGATTCAGACAAGATTCAGGATGGTTTGGCTCCAAACTGATCTCACAGCTGATAATGGGGTCAAGTATGGGGTGGAGAGGAGGAAAAGGGTAATCTGGTGCCTTCCAGATTTTTTAGAAATATAACTCCCATAAATCATTTATCATGATACAGTTATAGCTGAAGAATCTGGAGAACATCGAGTGACCTATTCTTCTCTCTGCATGTATGTGTGTGTTTTTGTAACTGCAAAACTCCCTTAAGAAACTTCACAAATCATTACTAATCTCTTTAGCTCTGACGTTCCTCAGATGTTCTGCGTTCAACAAAAAAGCTCAAGAATTATCTAAAGTTGCAGTGTAGGTAAAAATTTAGTAGCATTTGGGGCCTGCACTCACTATAGGGCAAATTTTTGCTTTTTCTAGAGGAAATAACATATTTTTATCTGAAGAGAAGCTTCACATTTATTTAATTAAATGAAAAGTTAGCAGCATATGAAATATTTTTTCCCCTTCTGTGTATTGTAAATCCCTGTACGTGATGAAATCACCCCATTCATCTGCCACATACAAAGCATACTTTGAGGTGGTTTATGATGAAATAAGTTTGTTTGCATGAGGGCTAAAAGTGTGGTGGGGATAGCTGTAGAGGATGCATGATGTATGTAACTCTGCCTCCATTGCAAGGATGTCTGTGGGCTGCACATATAAAATGCTAATTTAATCTATGCAACCAGCCATGTCTTGCTTTGCAAGTTGGATTGGGTTGGGCTTTTAGATTGATTAGAACATTTAAAAAAACCCTAAAAGAAGGTAATGGGCTTGGAATTCATTGCCAAGAAAATTACAGAATTGTGTCCACATAATCATAGACATAACTTGAAGTATACTTTTTTTAGGGATTTAGAAACCAAATGGAGCTCAAGCTAATTTTTCTATATTTTAATATAATTTCTATAGGTATTAAATTTGGAATTGAAAAAATAATGTTACTTAGTCACTAGTGTATCTTCTAGAGATCCATAGAAACTAATTCTCAACTGATTTTCTGCAAAATTTCACACATGTTGGATAAAAATTTGATTTGGAGTGGGAAGCTAAGCAGAGTTAGGTCTGAATAGAATTTGGATGAGAACCTCCAATAAATACTTATAAGAACCGTTTGGTTCTTAGCCTCTATAAGGTAAGCCTCAATTAGGTCTTCTTAGTTCTACCAAAAAACAAACTGACCTTTATGTTTTATTACAGGAGGTTTTACAAGAAATAAGGGAATCAAAACAAAATTAACTATGTTCAAAGATATCTCTTAAACCACCTATAGTGACTTTTCTTTCCCTCCCTTGAAACAAAGGCCAGAATCTTCTCCTCAAGAGTGGGAGATAAATTCAAATCCACATAACTAAAACCACAGATATAAGTTTTCAAAAACTACTGACTAAGGAAATATGGAACGGATTTTACTTTTTCAAGAAATAAAACCACAGCTATGGTATGGAAGGGAATATGATAACGGTTTTCTCTCTTTCTGAAATATATATATATATTTTAAATTTATATACATATAAATATATATGTATATATTTAACACATTTGTTTCAATGCATTCTGACCACTGGAAATTATTTTAGTCCTGGTGAACTCTCTAAAAATAATGTTATTTGTATCTCTGGGGAAAGAAAGTCCATTCTTTATCATGTGTCCAACTGAACAAAAATTCAAGACAGTTGGCAAAAGGATGGACTCTCTCCTAATCACACTGATCCTTATCAAAGCCCTATTTCCTTTTACTTTAAGAGTTTCAATTTAATATGGTGGCTCAATCCAGAAGACTCTGGACAGATTACAAAAACCACAAAAAATACCAAACAGTTATTTGAAAATTCAACATCTCATCAAATGTCCTGCATCTATTTTAAAACAGATTAACAGAAAGATATTCAGAGGACAAAATAAAAAAGGAATATATATATCTTTTGGATTGATTAGAAAAAATATATATCACATGATGATTTTAACATATTTATAACAACATAATAATGTTTTAAGTTATTCTAGTGCATAATAACTAAAAATTCTGTAGATCTTCACTGAATTGACCCATAGTACTAAACAGAATAAGGTAGGTAGATCAATCTACAACATCAACAAATTTTGTTATAATTTAAACTTATTAAAACTCTGCTTGAGAAATTTTGTCCAAGATGCTGAATACAGATTTGTAGACTATCATAAATCTAGTGTTTTCTACAAGTGAGTTGTTTTAATGGACCTAATTATTTATTTTTAATATAAACCCTCAGCTGTTTAGCAAGAGTGGCAGAGAAATAAATAAATGATGAGAGGATTCAAATGTGATGCATTGATTCAAATAGCATAAACATAAAAAATACATTTTTAGCAGAGAAAAAAATGAACTCAATTATTCTGACCACAAAGGATTAAAATGCACACACAAATGGCTTAAGGACTTGGGTAAATTAAAATATGGTCGCTACCTGGTATCAAAAGGATGATAAAAAAGCACCAGTTGTATCTCCGTGGCAGAACCAATTCTACTCCTGGACAACATATATTGGATCTCATGAAAAGCATTTGAATTAGGATTTATAAATTTCAAATTACTGAATTTTCACTATGGTGAGGAATGGGCTCAGGAGATTAGAGTATCTACAAAACATTTTTTTGCCAGGGATGGATCATTTTAGGGAATGGTCTTTTTTCTTCTTCTGGCCCATGGTAATCCAGGACACATCTAGCATTTTTCCTGATAGAAGTTTCCCAGAATATGAATTGTCTTATGGTGGTCTACATCTAGAAATATGTCAGACCACCACTGGAAGTACTGGATTGGGATAGTCTGGAAGAAAAAGAGAATTCCTTGGATTGTTCTGTCCATGGAATGTGATATTTTGCCTATTTCTGCCTCAGAGGCAACTTTGGATCCACAATGTGTTAAACAAAAAAATAAACAAAAGAACTGAAAGTTATGATGAAATATACTATACACAAAGAATATTCTACAAAATCTTCAAATTTCTTGGTGTTAGTTTTGAGTGGAAGGTTTGCTTACTTGCTTGCACAGAAGTATTTCAGGATACTGCTTACTTGCTTGCACAGAAGAATTTCAGGAAGAAATTTTCTTGCTTCTAAAATAATAATGGTGCTTCTTCATAACTTATATGCTCTTAACAAGTCAATGGATCTCAAATTAAACATAACGGATATACCTAAGAGGAATGATCTAAGGCAATGTTTCTCAATCTTGGGAAATTTTAAGTTGTGTGAACTTCAACTTCCAGAATTCCCCAGCCAGCCATGGGAATTCTGGGTACTGAGGTTCACATATCTTAAAGTTCTCAAGACTGAGAAATACTGGTCTAAGTAATAGAACTGGACACTGGTTAGAATTTCTCAGAAAGGTGTCATTAAAAATAAGTTTTAGGAGAAAATGAATATATACTATCAAGTCTTGAGGCCTTTAAGTGTGATTAGATCAGTGATGTGACTACACCAACCCTCTTTGTCTATGGCATGCAAGAGAAATGTATGAAACTGCTTGTGGAAATGCAGGGATAAATGTCAAGATAAAGGCTGAGGTATATGTTGAGGGTACGTAGTGGGACAAGCAGTTAAGATGCTGGGCTAGTCGGCTGAAAGGTTGGCAGCTCAAGTTTGAGACCCAAAAGCCGCCACATAATGGGGTGAGCTCCTGTTGTCTGCCTAGCTCCTGTCAATCTAGCAGTTCAAAAGCTTCTAAAAATGCAAGTAGATAAATAGGAACCACCTTTAGTGGGAAAGGTAACAGAATTCTGTGCACCTCGATGTATAGTCATGCTAGCCACGTGACCACAGAAGCATCTTTGGACAAATGCTGGCTCTTTGGCTATGAAATGGAGATGAGCACCACCCCCTAGAGTCAGACACGACCAGCAGAAGAAACTTTACCTTTATATGTTGAGGTGTATATTTTATTTTATTTACTAATATTAAAACTGAGAAAAATGTATAATCAAAGGTAGTCTCAGCTTTTTATATTCTTACTGTGTTAAGAATATGATGATCTGAAATGGAGTTTAACTTAAAAGATGCTTTCCTTGCCTAATTATTATACTGCTAAAATATATAAAGAGACATCTGAAAGATACTGCATTTGAGCACCTGACATTTAGTCCTGTTTAATTTACAGCAATTAAGATGTTCCAAAGAAAAATATGTTGTCTAAAATGATTCTCCCTCCCTCAACATTTGCCCTCAGAGCAGTAGCTGTACACCTTAAAATTTGTTCAAAATATTTTGACTCACATAGATAAAACTTCCTTATTATGTTTTAATAAAATTTTAATTCTTTCGTATTTACCTTCTGTATTATTATTATGGTTCATTTCACAGTCAGCCAGATTTATTTATTTTCTGAATCCAGAACATCTTATGAAAAGGGACATCATATTTAAAAACTGAGGTAAAGATCAAAGTAAAAACATTTATTAACTAAATGACAAATATAAAGATTTAAAACACAAAAGAATTTAAAACATATCACATTATATCACATTTGAGATCCAGTAAATAGCGGTCCAAATAGCTTTGTCATAGGCAAGGAACAAATCCTCCATCAAGATTACAGCATGTCAATAAATGTTCAGGGCTCTGTTGTTCCCCTCATTCACCATTTCCATCTCCTATAAGGTAACCCCAAGTTTTAGGTTCTTCTTACATCATGACACTCCTGTTCATAATCTATTCAAAGTTTTCCATATTCCATGCCCATGGAATATGATGATATATGATAATACCCAGGCATGGGTTTTTCCATAAAGTTGGCCCAATTTACATTGTAGTTCAGGTTGTGGCATAGTTCAATCCAATGGGTATCTCGATTCAATGGAATTCATTTCGTTACCCACAGAAAACTCTTTCTCAACCTCAGTCATGGGGGGGATGGGGCTCATACCCAGACAAAGGATGCCTGGGGTTGGTCTGCTGTTTATATCTTTCTATTTCTACAGTCCCTGGGAGTGTATCTACATGAAATTTTTCTCCATTGAATTGTATCTATATGCATTTTTTCTAATCAATTTGATAAAGTCTTTGTATTTTTCTGGGATGGGTCCAATATTGCTTACTTCTTTATCAAGATCCTGGAAAAAGTTATCCCACTGGGCTCATTTGAAGTTAAAAAATCTCTTAAAATGGGTAGTCTCCAACTTAACTGCTGCTTCTACAGTACAGTACAGTTGCATTAATGGCATTGAGTCAATTACATTTTTTTTCACTTGACAAGCAATAACTTCACTTACAAAAATATTATCTGGATTATATTCCCAGCTCCATTTGCTGCTAATAAAAGATGGGGAAAAATTTGGGAAATGTATTAAACTTAGACTAGTCCATTCTGCCCATTCTTCCAGCTTTTTCCCATTTTGATCTGTTTCTCAAGATGTATTTTGGCAATTAAAATCACTCATGACAAGTTTTATGGATTGTGAATGGGAGTTAACAAGTTCTTTAAAACTAAAATCAGTATTAGGTGGTTTATATAAAGATATCACTGTGCATGACTGAATTTTGACGGATAAAATTTCTATATCATACATGGGGGTACATGGAAGGAGTTTTCCTGAAGACTACTGTTAAAATGACATTTTCAGTAGTTGGGCATACCCTTCCACCATCAGAACACCACCACAAAATGGCTTTTCTCAAAGTCAGATATTAAGTCAGCCAGATGTTTAGACTGGATTTGGCATTTTTGTCCACCTATCGAATCCCTCCCAAGAATCTGAGATAGGCAAATGTTGTTTGATGGTGTTATAGGCATTGTTACAATTGACTGATCATGAATTTGTCAGTGCTGATGGTGTTCAAATGGTGCCCCAAATATTTTGGGATTGCACCCAAGGCCCCTATTCCTATTGGTATCCCTTTTGCTTTCTTTTGTCATATTCATTCTATTTCTATTTGCAGGTCTTTGTATTTTGTGATTTTCTCCNNNNGCAGGTCTTTGTATTTTGTGATTTTCTCCAGTTCTTTCTTTTCTATTCTGCTGCTTCCAAGTACTGCCACGCCCACTATCCAGACTTTTTTGTCTTTCTTATCAACAATTGTCTAATCTAGAGTGTTACAAGGTAGGTGCTGTCTGAATTCTGAAGTCCCAGAAAAAATTAGCTTCTTCATTTTTAATACTTTCTCTATTCTCTGATCCCACCAGTTCTTGCTTGCAGGCAAATGGCATTCCTTGCAGATCTTTCAATGTACCTTTGTTGCTACTTTGTCATGCCAATGTTTGTAGTCAGTCTGTGTAATCAATTATTCTTTATATCCCACCTTTATTATTTTTATAAATAACTCAAGGCAGCAAACAGTTATGAGTTCAAGAGAGAGGTAACTTTCAGAGTAGAATGCCTTTTTATAATTTTGTAAACTAATGTTATGCAGAATTGGAATTACTACTTAAGCTTTTCTCCCATACTCATGCCAATTTAAGAAAATTCTGTTAAAATTTTTCAGGATATTCAAACTGGTAATAGGCTGATAACTGTTCCATCTGATAACTGTTTGGTGCTGTTTCATCTTCATCTTCCAGGAAAACAATGGTGAATTGCTTTGCTTATTATGGGTAAATCCAGCATTCATTTATCAAAAGGAGCTTAATGACACCAGCTGTAGCAACCAGAAATTGCCAACACTCTGGCAGTTCAAGCCATAGCACTGCAAGATGGGGTGAATTCCCATCCCTTGACTCCAGCTCCTGCCCACCCAGCAGTTAAAAAGCAATATTGCGAGTAGATAAATGGGTACCACTTCAGTGGGAAATGCCAGCTGGCAGCAAGGGGAGCAGGAGGTCCTGAGGCCTGAGCTCGAGAGCTGAGCGGGATCCATGGAGGAAACCCCTGGATGCAAACACTACCAGTCAGCTGGGGGGGGAGTTAATATGTTGTAGTTGTAATGTTCATTGTAAGCCACTAAGAGTCTCTCATGAGAGAGATTGGCAGAAAATGTGTAAATAAATAAAATTAAAAATAAAACGGTTTTGGCTGTTTTGATAAACACAGAGAGTCTGAAAGTTTGGCCATGCTCTGCTATAATTTCTCCTTTTTGTATTGTATCTTCTTGAAGATTGACTTAAAGATGCTCAGGACATTATACCTGTTTATCAAAATTATATAGCAACATAAAATAAAATAATAAATTAAATGAAACACACAGCAAAGAATTGCCCAGTCTGCTTGTCAGTGCCATTTTCTCACTGTATGAGCAGATCTTACAAGACATATACAGTTTGATAGAAGATTTCTACTGATTAGTCAGAAGACGTATGAAACTCAAAACACAATCTCGCATCAAAAACAGTAAAATCTTTATAGCTATACTAGATTAAAATAAGTTAATGACCTTTGTACACAAGTTCAATCTCTCCTTAAATCTCTCATTTCAGAAGCCTTAACTATAAACTTGGTGGTGCTGCTAACTACATTTACATTTATCACCTGAAGGAAATAAGGCAATCTAGTGTTAGACTCCAAGTAAACTGTTCTAATTTGTAGTGGAGCTATGACTCTTTACTGAGACATATAAATGGAAGTCAAATAGATTACGTATGATGACTTCTATAGCTGATGCACCAAATGTGTGCTTCCTTTTCTGATGTGGGACTGTACTTTTTAGATTCATCCATATTTTACCTGAGATTCTAGCGATTTGAATCTTCCCTGGTAAAGGTGATTATTTTCCCTTGTATCAGGTCAAACCAAGTATTTTTCTGTTTTAAATGACTTTTTTCCCCTGGCTAACTATTTCAGAGCTTTAGTGCTTACAAATAACTCTATGTCAGTTTGAACATGGACATCCAGGATGCTCTTTCTCAAGATTTTCCTTGGCCTGTTGTCTGACTGTAAATAGATAACAATATAATAGATCATGCAATGACAATTTCAAAACTATACATATACATATAATATATGCATGTGTAATTACATGTGTATGCAATGTTTTAGTTGTTTATCTTCTGTATTCATAGATTGGGAGAATTCATAATCTTATAGTTTTAAGCATTAATTAAATATGAAAATATCCTGGGCTGAAATAAAATGAATTTGAAACAAACCATATGGAACATGTGTATATTTAAGTCTCTCTCTTTTTCTCTGTGTATGTTCTGTTATGCAGAATGATCTGAATCCAGCTAAAATTAGTCATGACTCAATTCTGTTGATACCTGTGAAATAAATTAGCTAACTAAGTCTCACTGTCATAGCTAATTTTATCTAGAATGAGGCTTGGGCCTATAATTAGATTTCACTGGGCAGACCAGATTGGCTTAAATCCTCCCAACTCTCCAACGTGGCAGATTTACAATACCTTAATTGGATTAGCCCATTAAGATTGCATTTATGATTCATTATATGGGTGTGTACTTCTGGGAGGCAAAAATACATTTTGCAAAGAAGATCCTACCAAGTTTTTTGGCATACAAGAAAACAATATATTTTAATTTGCTTTCACTTAGTTAAGCTCTTGCTGTTCTGTACATAATAGTTCCCTTTCAGACTATGATAATTCACATGGAAGAGGCCATCTTTTCATGGGCCCTTCAAAACTCTATTCCTTCTACCTATTTTAAATGTATGTTTATTTTTTCTGAAACAACCTTTGGGGCAGGGGAGATTGAAATTGCTGAACAAAGGGTCTTGAACAGGTTATGAAATCTCTTGCATGTGCAGAGGTGATGCAGTTTTATGCAAACTCCAAAACCTCTCTACTAAAAATCTGGTCTTTCCTTTCTCTGTAGATGCTGGTAACTACAAAATTCCCTCTACTGAAATATTTCCCTTCCATAATAATAAGAATAATAAGGAAACTAAGGATAGGTATGCGTATTTGTGTTGGACAAATATCAAAGAATTTGATCAACCACAGTCTTAGTGGTTTCCTGTCAGATATGTAAGACAACATTGCTCTCATCTTGTCAAAAGACAGACTTAGAGGAAAATAATTTAGGTTTATTTTGAATGGTTACAGACAGGATAGGATTCAGATTCCTTCTCTTAGCCCTAGAAGTATAGATGTATTCTAGTCTCAAAACAATGTTTGACAACTACATTTGAGTAACAAAGTAGACAATAATTCAAAAGAATTATCAAAAGAAGGGAACTTCAGAGTTGTTACCAGTGGTACCAAAGATGAACTCTTGACAAGCTCTTACAAGAGCTATCTTCTGCATTGCTGCAAGACATCTTGTAGGATTTGAAATCAGAGGGAGAGGGTTAGGCAAATTATTCTCCAAGTGCAAGCTAGATGCCTCCAGAAATAACAGAATACAACAGTTTTAATTTCTTTACTGGAAATCCAGGTTCATCTGTTCTCTTCATTAGTCAATGAATTTATTAATCATTGGTTCTGAAATGATTGTTGTTATTGTTGTTTAATTAAAATCGGAGAATGCTTTCTCCTTATATCACCAAAGCTTGACTTGGAAAAGCTGTACTGATTAGAAAGTTGTGCTCTTGTAACCTATTGTTTTTGAACTGTAGATTCCAATAATGGTGATCAGTTCTGCTGCATTTCTGCACTAAGGTTACATGAAAAATTCAATCTTGCCCAATGCAGAAATTTCCTCAAGGTGAGAAGAGGAAAGTCCAGATCAGTAGACCATGGAGGGGTGCTAAGGCCATCTAACTATGGATTAAGTAATTTTTTCCCTACTGTGCCATAGCAGTTCTTCCCTGGCTACTGTTAAATATTGGTGATATTTAGACTAGAGAAAATATAATCAAGGAGATCCATCACAGAAATAGCCATGTGGCTGAAGGACATGCTTACAAGTATGAAGACTGCATTTTTTTCTCTTCCAAAGGACCAGGAACAATTAAAGCCCTTTTCAAGAGACAGAATCATGCAGAAGTTAAAATGGTCATATAGAAACATCCTTTTATCCAAACTGTCCATATTTTATAAATTGTATTTCCTGTATTTTTTTCCTTTTATGTTATTTTATTTTGCCTTATTTTGCATTCCACTCAACTTTATTGGGCCTTTTGTTTTAATGCTTGCTGGACTAATGTGCCCCATGTTCTGGGTGACAAAGGAGGAAATGAATAACATAAACATTAATGCTATGAAGTATAATAATAGCAAGAAGATGGAGATTAAAAAAAGCAAATCCAATAATTGTTGTAGATCTGAGTTGCAGAGGATTGCTGGAGATTCCAAACAACTTAAAATAACAGCTATACAGCATATACAGTATACAGCATATACAGCAGTCTATAGATTCAATAGGTGCAGGAGTATTTACTGGTTATGGTCAGAAAAGTTTAGATGATAATCATGATGAACATAAAAATCAAATTAAGCATCACTCACTTTATTGTGGCCAAATCTTTGTTTTTCTTTTTATTATACCTTGACAATACCCCAAAATAAGTGAGTCACGAGCTTATATATCTGCCAAAAATAATTGTGCTATGTTGATTGGGCTTAGAGGTAGGCACAGATCTGATTCTGGCAGCTAAAAAGTTTATTAACAGGACACACATAATTGGTTAAATCTGTAATCAGATTATATAAGAGCTGCTAACAATATAATTATGAGATGACATGAGACAAGACATAAGATGAGAGGTACTGTGCTAGAGACTCACGTTTTAAGCTAAAGACCAGCTTTTAAGAAACTACATTTAAGATGACAGAAAGTAAACATTATTAAATATGTTGCGAGAACATAATCATGTTGGCTGT
>JANHZU010008842.1:0-24359 GCA_032468055.1 Acrochordus granulatus | reverse complement strand
TGTGTGGACTTCAACTCCCAGAATCGAAGCTGTGCTGGCTGGGGAATGCTGGGCGTTGAAGTGCACGCATCTTCAAGTGGCCAAGCTTGAGAAGCACTGTTGTGTGAATCAATTTATCACCAGTTGCACTTTCAGTAGAGACGGATGTCACTCGCCGGGTCCTGTAAGCCTCCATACCCCCCAGTCCCTCTTGCAGGGCTCCACAAGGTTTACAGTACAGTGAGAAGTCGGGGGGGGGCTAGGAAATGGAGACCACTGGAAGGAGGAGGAGGTGGCAAAAAAAGTCTGCCCAGCAAAGCGAGGACCCAGGAAGAAAAATGCCCTTTTCAAAGAACACCGGCAATGTGCCGGTCAGCGCTGAGAGTTTTCGCAAGCAGACGGGGCTCAGGAGAACACAACGGAGCTTGTCAACTACACAATGCTTTTCAGCAATCTGGTTTTGACTGGGAAGGAGAGAGCCTCGGGGGATGCTTCCCCCCAGACTGCAGACGCGGATGCCTGTGGCTAGGACAGAAACCGGGGGGCAACTGAAGAGGCGCGAGAGGAGGGTGCTCCCCTTCCCCGAGAGAGACCCCCCCCAGGGAAGATAAGCTGCAAGGCACACATTTTGCTTCCAGAAGAGACCCTGATGAGACACCCTGATGGCTTGAGAGAGGGAACATGAATGGTTCTGGCCCCTGCCCCCCGAGAAATACAGACCCACCAATTCTCATTCTTGGATGAAACCTGGCATGTCACAGTCAAGCGCACTGAAACAAGTCCTGGGCTGTCCGGTTTTAAATCTGCTGCCCAGGGAAGAAAGGGGCCACGAAGAAAATGGAATAAAATAAAGTCGTGGTTTGTGGATATGGGGAGACTCAGACATCAGGACGTCTCCCTCTTTTGACATCAGTGCAAGAAAAACCGGGAGCTGGCAGGGCCTGATACAGAGACCCCTGAGATCCAATGCCTGCCTGCCTTAAGAAGGAAGGTAAAAATCAAGTTTTAACTCTTAAGCAGCTTGGAAAAGTCTCCAGCACATCACAACCAACAGATCGGAGAAGAACTGCCTGATTCAACTCTGCTCCGAGGAGGGGGATCTTTTTCCAGTGAAGCCACCGAGAAACCCTCTCAAGAGCCACAAGGGTGATGGGTCCTGCCAGGGGGTGAATGGCAAGTTTAAAGCCCTCTGCCCCACTGGTCAGCTGAGCTGGTGGTAACCAGAGAGAGGCCCCCTCCTCACAATTAAGGAGGTGCAGGCATCGAGCTGAGCTCCGGAAAGAAAAACAAGTACATACTCCAGAACTGACTCTGGGCATCTTCTCCACACACCCCCACCAAAGCCAGCCTGGCCAATTGAGTGCAATGATCTGCACATCATTTCAAGTTAAGATTATGGAGCCAAAGACCTTTCCGAGGAGGAGGAACAGACCCTGAAACCTTTCCGATCGGCACCCTCTTGAACTGGGAAACGGAGCTTTTAAGGTGCCAAAGGGCAGAGGTGGCTTAAACCTATCGTAAGTCCTAAGAAAAGAAGAGTTGGACACCCCTTTTCCCAGAGAGTTTTGGGGTAAAATTCACCAGATGCTCCTCTAATCTCTTTGGAGACCTCAAGTTTTTGGTCCCGAACTGGTCTTATGATCTACAGAACCAGAGGAAGAGAGTAAAAATGCACCACGTGTTTCTTCAGAAGAGTAAAGATTCTCTGGAAGTGCTTTCTTAGCCATCTAAGAAATGAATGATTTTCTTTTTTCTTCAAGAGAAAGAAGAGAGATAGACTCCCGTGGCCTCCAGGTCTGTAGAAACTCAGACACGGTTGCGGTGAAGAAGGATGAACATTTCAGTGCATTAAAAGACTCAGCTCGACTGAAAGTGTTACTGACAAACACTTTAGAAAACCCTGATCTCCAGAAGACAGGACAGGAAGGGAAGGAGCACATGCACACCCATCCACAAAGCACACAAGTGAGTGCGAGGAGCTTCAGATGGACCAACACAAGACAGGTGATGCAGCTGCAATGGAGCAATTAAAAGGCAAGAAAACACGCACACACCTCACATGCATTTGGCACCAGCTGGCAAAAGAAACTACTTTTCATATATATATATATATATATTTTAAAAAAGCAGTTGATGAATATCAGAGAGGGGAAGAGAAGTTGAACAGCTAAGCTACTCCCAAAGGTGTGTGCAAATAACTGTTAAGAGAATTCGGTTTAATGGGGAACGGGTTTTCCAGTTTACAGACGAGATGCCAAATGGCCCAAGTACAGCAAAAGGTGGGCAGGACAAAAATCTCCCCCAGTTGCTTATCGTAAGTCCTATTATGTACAGAGAGAAACACACACACACAGACACGCGCGCGCATAAACTAATTTTTCCCCCCTGTTGGGGTGACACGAAGGTGTGAGAAGCTGGAGCACGTTCGCCTAAAGAGGCTGAGGAGGACAGGAAAAAGCCAAGTGGGGTACTCCACCAACCCTATTTCATCTCTGGACTGGTGGGAGGGGAAGGCAAGGACAGCAACACGACCCACAGAGCTTTGCACAGTGGAGAAAAAGCGAAACAGAGATGGCCGCATGGTTTTGAGAAGGCCCACTGCTTTATTCAAGTAACGAAAAAGGGTTAAGACCCTTTCAGTGCTTGCCTTAAAAGAACACCCCTTCCAAAAAAAATATTTTAACTCCCTTTCTCTACTGCTAAAAAGGGGCTGTTTCTGTCTAGGAGAGTCAAGAGGGGTGTGCATGCATGCACACATACACACGTGCAGGGCATTCTCTGCCCAACCCAAGCCCCATTCAAAATGTGGGCAAAGCTACTGATTGCCCGCTGCATGACAGCGGCCTTGTGCTGGGGGGCCCACCAGGGAGAGGTGCTTCCCTTCCAGCTGCAGATGCATTTAAGGGGGGTTGGAACGGTCTGGGGACAGGAGGAGACTGGTTGGCTGCCTGGGGAAGGAGGGAAGATATCTGGCACATGGCTCGGATGACATCTCCCTCCAGCCAACACCACTGTGGGGCTTGAAGCCCGACTCAAATGCATCAGGATGATGCCCTTCCAGCCATCAGCAACCTCCTTTACAGGAGTCCACAGGGGGTGGCATTGGGCAAGTAATATTATGTGATATTATATACATGATAATATCAAATAATATAATGTGCACAATATTGTCCTGATGTGTGCTACAATATTCTGGCTTCAATTGGACACGTCTGGCTCCTGGAGATGAGTTGAAAAAAAAATTTAAAACATATTTTGTCTCTTTTTGTGGGAGAATAAAACTGCTGATGCCTTTTTTTCTTTTTCGTTTTTAAGGAAGGGTGTTCTTTTAAGACAATGCCAAAAAAAATAGAGGTAAAATATTTTTATAAGAAAACAACAAAACGAAAAAACCCAAAACAACTCCACCAGATGTTCTTGCAGTCACTCACAGGGATGGGAAGTTTACCTTGAATTTCAGCCACCTTGAAATGTACATGCAAAGTAGGAACCATACAAAATAAAAGAACATATAAAAAACCTAACTAATAATAAAGTGCATGTTCCGTTATATATTACATCTGCGCCAATTGAAGAACACAACAAAGGTATTGTGAAAAGAGTCAAGTTTGATCAGGGGGCAGAGGTGAAGAGGAGAGAAGGGAAAGGAGACAAAGCAGAGATCACATAGTATTATAGATGGGGTTGGTGGTTCGTTTTCGCTCGTTGGCCTTTTTTAACCGCCGGGGCAGTCGAGTTCTGATGGAGGGATTTCGAGGGAGTGCGGCTGGCTGGGCCAGGCCCTGGGCCCATGTCCATGCGCCTTCGGAGGAGGCACAGGTCGGGGTGAAGTCTTGGGCAAACTGGGCCAAGGGCCATTCCACCGGCCGACTCTGAGCAAGGCTTTCCCACAGCTTGACCGGTTCCACAAAATGCCTCGTTGGCTGGGGAGACAGGAGGGCTGGCAAGGAGACGGTGAGATCTGGCATGGGGCTGGAGGGGACCCAGAGCGATTCCGGGGAAGCTGGGCTGGCCCTGGCAGACAGGCAGCTGCCGCCAGGCAAGTCGTCTTTCAGGGAGCCCAGGCAGTCCAACTTGGCCAAGGAGGCCGAGCGCTTCATTTGGGAAGGCGCGGTGAGGCCAGCTTGCCGCAGGCGAGATTCCAGCTCTTTTGCCAGCTGCTTCACCAGGCCTGTCACCTGGACGGAGCCTCTGGCGCTGCCATCGCAGCTAGAGCGTCGAGGAAGGGAGCAGCAAAGGGGACGGGCTGCAGGGGCTCCCAGAGGAGCCTCTCCTGGATTGGGGGCCCAGCGTGTCCAGGGCAGGAAGCCCCTTCCCCTCTCCTCTAGGGAAAATTGCCCGTTGCCAGCATAGCCTCCCGAGGGAGCTGGCTCAGGATCAGTGCTTGTGCTGTCTTGAGTGACCCCCTCCAGGCCAAGGTGTTGGCAATGCAAAAGGGGTGGAGAACGCCTCGCCCGGCTGGCAGAAGGAGAGGGGGCCACAGGGCTGGCTGGTACCTTCATTTGCTCCTCTTCTTCTGTGTTTTCCGGAGTGAAGAGAGCTTTGTTGAAGAGGCAGTCCTCCTGTTCTGGGTCTCTGAACAAATATGGGCTGCTCCTGGGATCCTCTGAGTAGAAAGCGGTGTTGCAGTTCTCATCCACGGTTTTCTCTGGGGTCTGGGCAGTGCCACCCTTCTCTGCCCCATCTGTCCCAGGGAGGCTGGGCAACGCAGGTGTGTACTCGATGATCTCGATTCTCTTGGGCAGGGGATTGAGAAGAGGGGGCCCCTCGTCTCCTTCCATCCAAAGCACCATCCTGTGCTCCCGGGCCAATCCGGACACCTCCGCGGGGCCTTCTGGTGTGGGAGAAAGTTCGGATGGCAGTTCGGAGCCAGTCGCCATCCCCACATTGCTCACTACGCTGCAGGCATCCTTGCCCTTCGAGAGTTGGGTGATCTCGTGAGGTGGCTCATCATTCCTGCCCTTCCCGGCTGGGTCAAGCCCTGGGGATTCATTCCTGGAATTCTTACGGATGGGGAGGAGGGCGATGGGGGAGACGTGTTGCACATCCTGCTGCTCCTGCCGTAGGCGCTCTTCAAACTCCAGGGTGGCACGTCGGACAGAACCGGGGCACCATTTGGGCCTGGTCAGCACTCGGCCCTCTGCCGGCTCTTCGGCCACATCTGGCTTAGAGGCAGGTGTCGGGGGAACCGGAGCCTCTTCGGGATCCGGTTTCAAAGGCTCTCGAGGGGCTTCTTTCGGGACAGGTCCAGCCCCTTCCCCTTCCCCTGCCTCCTCACCCTTCCCCTGCTTGCTTTCCCAAGGCCAGGTCGCCTCGGCTGGCGTCTCCTGGAGGGGGTTCCTCCTGGATGTCGGAGCCGGGTTGCTGGCAGCCTCTGCCTTGGCTGGTCCTCCTCCCTGATGGATGGACTCAATCTCAGTGACTATCTCTTTGACGGAGACGACAGGGGAGTGGGACCGGATCTGGCCAGCCGGGTGCTCCAGTTCCGAGTGCTGAAAAAGGAGAAAATAAAAAAAAAGAATATACTTACGATCCCAAAACATTTTGAGATAAAATCAGGCCAAATACAGGTAACCCTAAACTTATGATTGTTCAGAGTTACAATGGACTTAAAAAAATGCTACTTACAGTCAATCCACAAAGTTACAAAACAGCTGACCTTTTTTTTCAGCAGTCATTAAGTGAATCACTGTGGTGGTTAAGTGAATCTGCAGTCATTAAACAAACACCACAGTTGTTAAGCAAAGCCAAGGTTTACTACAAGTGCTGTTTGGCTGAAAATTGGAAGTAAATACTGCAATTGCTGAGTGCCTAAAATGCAGACATGTGACTGCACACGTGTGTGCACGCACATGTATTTTGAATCTGGGTCCATCAGAACTTTGAACAGCCGCTAAGTGTCCAGTCATAAGTCAAGGACTACCTATAATCTAATCTACAATGGCAAGGTACAATCAATATGTCAAGCCTCAGTTCCTTCCGGGCTGGAGGTGTGGTGGAAATCCTCATCCTCATCTAGCAAGATGGAGAGGGGGTTTCAGGATACGGTTGTACCCACCCCCCAAGTGCAGCAAATCTGCCATTTGGATCTGTGGCTATTCCTTGACCAGGAGATGGCACCAGCGGCCAGGGAAACTGGTGCACCAGCATGCCCTCCCCCAGGAAAAGAAAGCTTTAGATGGATGTGTCTCGACCTTGGCTCCTATTGGGAGCAGCCCTAGAAATTGCAAAAGGATTAAGGTTAGGTACTTCAGAAGGTAGTGCCCACCTGCTGGCAGGTGAGGCCCACGTTAGCAGAGCCGTACCAGTGTTCCAGAAACCCATCAGTTCTTTATGAATTAATTTCTCAGTAGACTTCCGAGGCCTGGTTTTAACTTACAGGGCTACTCGGGTCTCCTGAATCTGCCCATTTGTGCGCTGCACATCAGAACTGTCTCCCCCAGACAAGATTCAGGTATTCCCTCCCCCCCACAATAGGTAGATTCATCTGAACCAGCCCTCTGTATTTTCCCAGGAAATCCTCAAGGGGTGAAAACAAGAACTAAGAATTGCAACTGGCAGTGCAAGGTAGATTAAAGGGATTGTTTCACGGAATGTTTTTGGATTTGTTAATCAATGTCATAGGTACAGGAATAAAACGCAAAAAATTAGACATGTTTGGTTTGGGCTTGACCCATTCCACTTCATCCAGAGTGGCATTCCTTCCGTTCTCCCCAGCGAGAAACACCAAGGCGTGGAAAGCTGAAAACAGGACATCAAGGCATCACCCCCACCACCACCCCTCCAAATCCTGGGGGGGTAGGAAAGACATCCACCTAGCTATGATTCTGAGGGCACTTTGAAATTTTAAAAGACGCCAGCCTGCATCTTCCTCTGCAACAGGAGGAGGAAACAGGTGCTGACGGTTGGTACAAGTGTTTTGGGACCTCTGGCATAAAAGGGAGCAGAGATGGCAGAGCCAAGGGAAGGAGTGAAAAGAGTAATTAGTCACAAATCATTACGTAGCCACAACCGCACAAGGTCCAACCCTCCCTGGCTGCCTCTGAACCTTATCTAACATCCACAGTGCTAGACTGTTAGTTGAGAAGATTCTTGTACATAGGCTTAAGCAATAAATCAATTAATTTGAACCTGGACTTGTGGATCTGATCTTTCACCCCTTACAGGGAGGGCATTTAACTCAGGGTTAATTTCTATGATTCCTCCATAATGTTTAACTTTATAAGGCCCTAGAAATGACAGGACAACACCCTCCCCTCTGCATCTGATACCTTCAGCTGCTCCTCTTCCAGAGAGGAGTCCTCCGACACTTGTGGCGAACTGCCCATAGAGGCACTTCGCTGGGCCTGTTCTGCGGCATCGGAAGGCAGAAGCTCCAACCCACAGATCCTGGGGGTCCCGTTCCGCCCATTGCCCTGATCTTCTGCCCTGCAGCCAGATGAGGCCCGTGGCCTGTTCTCCTGGGAGAGTTCTACAAACTTCTCCAAGGCGCTGAAGAAGTCGATCCGATCTGCACCAAAGTCTCTGGCTGTGGCTTCCTCCTCTTCTTCCTCCTCCTCCTCTTCCAGCTGAGAAAGGTTGGGTGGTGGGCTGGGGGTCTCTCGCAAGCAAGATTCCAGCTCCTCCATGGGCACCAAGTGGACATTCCCATCACTGGATTTGCGGGCATCATTCTCCAAATCATCCACTGCCAAGTCCGGAAATCCAGTGGCCACTCCCAAGGCATCCTCCTGCTGCAGTAAGGCCTCTGGTGCGTTGCAGTTGTCCAGGGGAGACTTGGTGTTCCCTGGGCAACAGCTAGAGGGGCACCCATTGAAGTTGTTTAAGTTCAGCTGATCCTCCATCTGCTCAGTGTTGAAATCTCTGGGTGCAATCTCTAGCTGGATCACCTTCTCCTTGCCTGGAAGATTCCCCAAAGGGCCAGCCCCTAAATGGCACAGCAATGGCCCGTGGGGACTGGCCGGGAGCCCTGCAGATACTGCCACCAGGGTGCTGGAAGACTTGTTTTCAGAGATCCGGTCTGCAGAGGTGGTGATTTCCTTTTTGCTGACTTCCATTCCAGACTTGCCAATGGGCTCATGGTGGTCCGAGAGATCGCTGTCGGAGTGTGACCGCCAGAGTTTGTTGTGACGTTGTTTGCTGTGAAAAGAGAAGAGAAGAAATAAAAGGGGGGCACTGAAATGCCTGCAAGAAAGCCAACTCTGCATTCATGGGGGTAAAGGAATCTCAATGCTTGATAAGAGTAAACCTATTTGTAGCTCAGGGTTGAACTGTGGGGTCCTTGGTGCTCTCTGAGTCTAGCTGCTTTCTTGGAGATATTTTATCACCCAACTAGCAACATCATCAGTGCTAGAAGGGATGCTCTGAGCTTATGGCTCCCTTAAGACCTTTCTTATGACTCTGACTTCCCTTCTAACACCAATGTTGTTTCCTAGTTGAGTAATGAAAGGTCTGCAAGCTCAGAGAGCACCAAGCATACAACAAGGCCAGCCTTCAGTTCTCATAACAACACAGCAAATGACCCCAATAGGAAACTCATGAGGGGCACAGGAGGACAGTTGTGACCCCCCAAGTTCTCAACAAGAGACTCTGGGCAGTTCACCAGCTGAAATTGCAGTTACCCTGTGGCTCCTGTAACTAGCAGCCTGCTATTCCCATCATGGGAGGGCTCAGTTACACCAGGCACTGGATTCAGATTTTGCCTGTCCCCATCAATCCATCCACAAAATCCTAAAGCTTCAGTTCCCAAGACAAGGTGAGTTCTGTTGCCTTTAGAAAAAGTAAGGAAGGTTCAAAACTAATGTTCAGGGGGGATTTGGAGAAGTGATTACACCAGTGTTTTCCAAGCTCGGCAACTTTAGGATGGGAAGACTTCAATTTCCAGAATTCCCCAGCCAGCATGCTTTAAGATGTGAAGACTTCAATTCCTAGAATTCCTCAGTTCCCTGAATGGTGGGAGTTGAAATCCCCTCATCTTAAAGCTGCCAAGTTTGAAAAACACTGGATTATTATCTGGAGATGAAGAAAGGGTGAGAAAGAAACTCAAAGTAATGCTGCTTTGATTCTCCTTGATATGAGGTGGTGCGGAGAGAAACTTTGGCAGACTTTCAAGTTTCTATTATTTTATCCTAGAACAATAAATCAGTATTCCTGGACTCCCTGCAGGGTCTTTCTTGACCTGGCCTACCTTGGAAGGCCAACACTAAAGAATGTAAAGCAGCCTATTGGCTCATTGCTTATCTGGATTTTCTGCCTGTTCTTGACAACCTTGCTGGACATGGTGCCAGCCTGCAGCTGCCCTCTCTAGAAGCACCAAAGCTGTGTATTTCAAGGGTTCTTTTATCCTTTCCCCATCAAGAGTACAGCTGCCATTTTCCTGCCTCGTTGGGTGAATAAATAATTGACTGAATGGGAAAAGGAGGTAGAAGAAACATCACACAAGCTTTTTTTGACACTGAGCAGAACTAAAGGAGAAAAACAAAAAGAACACAATTTGGTCAGGGCCAACATCCAAAAGCTCAACAGATCACGTCGCTTCGCATACCAGAGGATGTTTGTGCCATCAGTGGGAATTCAGTGTCAGTCACACGCTTCTGCTGTTGGTCAGCTGCTGGCCCTGTTTGGCTATCTGTTCCCAGGAACAGAGAGGCATCTTTCCAAAAAGAAGCAAAAATAAGCCATGCAATCTTGCAGCCACCAGAAACAACTAGGAGGTGTCAGTTTGCAAAGACTTGCCTGCTGGTGGCGCACACACTCTGGGAAAAGGTGGCTAAACTTTGCCCCTTGCAGACTCTGGGCATGTCTCTCTCTCTCCTGGTCTTTCATGTGCAAGAAAAAAGCAAAGGTTTTCCCACGAGGAACAGCGCAAGCCATACAAACACTGGCATTCAAAGGCTTTATGTGTGCTGGAGCAAGATGCTGCAATGAATTATCTCGCCAAAATTCCTAGTGCAGCGGGCTTGCAAAAAATGAAGAGAAAATAAAAATGGCCCCAGGAGAAAATCTTGGACTTGCTTAGGCAAGAAACAAAAACCTTAACAGCGGGAAGGATGTGATTTGAGCGAATTTGCAGCCTCTTGACAAATCACATAATTTTTCATTGGCACACTGGGAGGTCGCTTTGCACTTTACAGACTCAACCCTAATTCCTATGAAAGACACTTGTTTGCCAGGAGGAAGAAAAAAAGAAATTTTGATTTATGGGGTGTGGAAACCCTGCCCAGGCGTTTTAAAACAGTAATGGCATTTCAGTTCTCCTTTGCTGCCTCCCTGTGTGGCTGTCTAGTAATAAAGGCAGGACATTTATGCTCTTATTGCCTTTTGATTTTTTCTTATGTCGATAAAATTAGAAGAATGGAAGGGGCATTAAACAAGAGCAGAGCCACTGTCAGCCTCTCCAGGTAGACCACAGAGGAAACATATAGACTAATCTTATTTTTCTTATAAATATAACAGAATCTTGCAAGTCTGAATGCTTCCCCCCTTCTCTTGTGAGAACTAGGGAGGATTACATCTGCCTGAGACACCTTCCTGGGCTACATTCCATCCAGGACTCAGTCCTCAATTATCTGACTGCTGTCTTAATGGCAGCTCTTCCTCCTATCCCTCAAGGCCATTCCTTCTTCCACTTATATCTCTGCATCACTATCCTTGGGGCTCCCACCCTCTGGGGGCTGCCATCTTTCTGGCAGGGCCTTTCCAGTGGTTGTCGGATCTGGAAGTTCCAAGGCAGCACATGAGGCTCTCCAAAGATGTAACTCGACAGACCAAATTTGCTTCTATCCTCTCCAACTTCCAGCCCTAGTCAGGCACAGGTGAACAAGCATTTCTTGGCCTGATCATGGCCGCACAATAGAGCAGGTGGCTTAAAGTCCCCCAAGTTCACAAGAGGGAAAGAATTCAAAGAACCCTGCTTATTTTACCCCATTTCAGAGCTTTGGCCAAGACTAAGATGGGTGCAGAGGACACTTTTCATACTTCCCAGCTGGAGTTTGCAATCGGAACGGTGGGGGGGGGGAAAGCAGTGGGGACCCAGAACTTTGGATGGGAGAGAGGTCATAGCCCAACCTGAGGGTTTAAACATTAATTATCTTGTTTCCTCAAATTGTATCCTGTGCAAACCTATGAACTTTAGGCAGTGAATGAGAATTAATAAATAATGGTATCTTTGTTTCATACAATTTTATGTTTACTGACCACATCCAACCTTGAGATTGGCAGCTATGGGACAAGCTAGCCCCTTTCCATCCAACCAACCAACCAACCACCAACGAACTTCTGGCATTGACTCACTTAGATAGTCATAGACTACTGTTGTTTTAACCTTGGATCTGCCCATCTGCAATGGGACTCATGAGTCTGGTCTACCTCGCAGACTTGTTTTAGGGAGGAGCACTGATTACAGTTCCAGAAGGCTTGTGAACATTTGAAAGGATGGCCACACTGTAGTTTCCCAAAATTCCAAGCCTTCAAGCTGGAGCCTGACCCCTTCTCTTTCCTGTTTCAAATTCCTTCCCTCCCATCCAGTTGTTGCTTCAAAACACACTTTTGAAACCCTCCGACACCGGAGCCCAAGGCATCTGGCAGCCACGTGTCTGCAAAGGGGATTCTTTTCACAGAAAAACACAAACAGATTGCCAAAGATTATGGTTCCTGTTACAAAAACAAGACAGATGCTTTTGCACATGAAATGCAACTGGAGAAGCAAATATGATGGGAATGGACTCTTGTCCCACCCCCACCTCTGAGCTCAGCAGGGAGGAAAACAAATCTTCAAGGAGGCACACCCCTCATGGCCAGTCTGTAGGCATTAAGAGCACCCAGTGCTTATGGAATACATTGCAACAAGCAATACAGACAGTCCTCAAATTATGATGGTAATGGAATCTGCCCATCACAGTTGTAACTTGTGATGGTTGTAAAGCGATTTTACAACCTTTTCTACAGCACTTGTAAAATAAACACCATGGGTTTTAACCAACTGCTGAGATTGTTGAGCAAACACCATGGTTGATAAGTGAATCATGGTTCACTATAGATCCAGTTTTGCAGAAAACTGGATGTAAATGCCAGTTTTCAACAAAACCATTATAAAACAGAGTCATGTGACTGCAGGACACTGCAAACAGTATAAATGTGGCCTGATTGCCAAGTGCCCAAAATGTGGTCATATGACCATGCGGGGGTGACGCGGGATATCATCAGAACTTCAAAGCCTGGTAGTAGGTACTCTTCAGGTAGGTTTGTTTGAACTTCAATGGTTACTAAGTGGCTGGTCATAAATAAATTGAGGGCTACTTATATTTTATTAGCCTAGACCAGGTCTCTCAATCTCAGCAAATTTAAAATAGATGGACTTCAACTCCCAGAGATTCCTCCTTCTCCTCATGGGAGTTGAAGTCCACCCACCTTCAAGCTACCAAGGTTGAGAAACACTGACTTAGAGGGAGAACCAGAGGGTCCCAAGACTCCTTTCAGTCAGCAGCTTGAACCCACCTGGCCAGGAGGATGCCCTGATATTCCTCCAGCTGGCGCATGAAGCTAGGGTTGGGCTTGGTGACAGTGCGGCGCTCCTTCACGTAGTCGTATGCCCGGTCAAGGTTCCAGCCGTATTCTTTCATGGCATAGGCGATCACGGTGGAGGCTGACCGGCTGACTCCCATCTTGCAGTGAACCAGACACTTGGAGCCGTTCTTTCTAGAATGAGATTTGCAGGTGGAAAGTTGCACAAGAAAGGAAAAAGAAGCCGATCTCCACCCCTAGAAGGCTTCGTTAATTTCACCGCATCACATTCACAAGCAGGAAAAAGTGTGAACGCGGCCCTGGAGCATCTGCCTACCTTCTATGTCTGTCTGTCTGACCATCCAGTTTCAACTGCACTGACGTAGCTGCTATCTTGACTTTTTTGACTGCACTCTATGGACACTGCTGCCAGGCAGAAAGGCAGGGCAGAAATCAACCAACACAGGCTTAACTGTCAGAGCCGTATTTCCCAAAAGTGAGGAATCAGCACACCAGGCCTTGGTGCACTCAGTCCAAGCAGCTTTTCTTAACCACCATTTAGCTGACAAGGTCACCAGCAGTTCATTTCCCTAATCAGATGGAATTTCCTACTTCCGCTCCTAACCACAATTAATGCTGATCCAATCTAGCCCTCTGCTGTGGTTAAACTCAACAGGATTACCCAGCACTGCAGAAAAAAATCAACAACACAAGGCCAAATGAATGGCAGACAAAAGGAAATGAAACAGCAGGGAACTTACTTGGCTTTGGAAATGAATTTGTAGGTGTCGTTCCAATAAGCCAGCAAATCCGTCGCCTCTTCATCGTAAACCCGGATGTTGTGGTATTCAAAAACCCCGGGGAAGAAATTATCAATCTCTCGAGTGACATTCAGAATATACCGCACCCTGCAGGGAAATTGGAGAGGCTATAATAGATAGTCCTTGACTTACTACCACAATTGGGACCAGAATTTCCCTTGCTAAGCAAGGTGGTCATTAAGTGAGTTACATCTGATTTTACGACCTTTTTTGCCATGTTATTAAGCAATCACTGTTTTTGTTAAGTGAATCAGGAGGTTGTTAAGCGAATCCGGCTTCCCCCATTGACTTTGCTTGTTGGAAGCTGGCTGGGAAGGTCGCAAATGGCGATCATGTACATGAGTTGCAGAATGCCGCAACTGTAGTAAATACATTCCAGATGCTAAGCACCCAAATCATAAATCATGTGACTGTGGGGAAGCTGCAACGGCTGTAAGTGCAAGGACTGAACTTTTTTCGGTGCTGTTATAATTATGAATGGTCATTAAATGAATGGTTGTAAGTTGAGGGTTATTGGTAATGTTGGGAACCTAGAGGAAACATACTTGTGTGTTCCCAAAGCAGAGAGGAGAAACTTGCAAGGAATGTCCATCGTAATTATAGCAAAATGGCAAAAAAATGCAAGCTTTCTTGAAAAGGAAACTGTTGTTGCTATAATTCATATTTCCTGATTAATAAAAGTCCAGTTGCTTTTTAAAGAAAGTTTGCATTTTTTTGCAATTTTGCTACAAACTGTGACCTGGATTAATGGGAATATACATAGATCATCATCCACTGCAATTATTCCCAGGACCCCTTGCTGTTTTGATTTGGTAGAAATCCAAATTTTGGTGGATCCTTACATCTCAATGTTTGTTCATTAAAAACAAAAAAATGGGGAATGCGCAGCCATGCTATAGATTTCTTCTCCCTTGACAGTCAAGGGGGCACCCTGCAGAGCTCAACATAACACCTAGCCCTCAGCACGTGCTCCAAACAAATTATTATTTTGGGGCTTTTGTTAACAGGAAACCTAGCATGACTGCGGATAAAAGCAGGCAAGAAGGCAAGAGTCAGACAACTGCCACCCTCAATTGCTGATCAGGGAATGGGCTTCCCCCCAAAACAAAAGGAGCTCCCCACACATGGGTCCTTAGGCAGCACGGTGGTGAAGATACCCCCTGCAACTGAGCAGTCTCTGTTCAGCACCATCAAAACCATCAATGCAACAGGACCTTTTTATCCAGTATGTAAGTGAACAAAAATAGCGAGTGGAGTTTCCCCCTGCAGAGTCCCAGTTGTTGCGAAGAAGGCAGACAGTCCTCTAAGGTCATACAATCCTGGAATTGTGGAGTTGGAGGTGACACAAAGAGCCAACTACTGTAGTTCGGTGTTTTTCAAATTGGCTGGGAAATTCTTAAAGTTGCCAAGTTTGAAAAAATTCGATCTAGTCCAACTTTTAGCAACAAGTGAGAAAATCAATGAAACCCTCCAGGAGACTGTCCAGCCTCTTCCTGAAAGGCTCCTGAGATTCTTCCAAATGCCATTCCATGATTGTGGAAACCCGGCAGGTAGTTTATCCTTATATTTAAGCAAAACCAAGGCAGCTGCAACTTATTCCGTCCCCTTTAGCCCAAGTTTCTATGCTGTGAAAAGTGGCTCTTGACTGTCTTCCTTGTATGTACCTGATCTGGCGTTCCTCCAAACTCAACAGTCCCACCTCCTCTATGCCTGTCCACCCCAGGGTATGTCAGGTCCTGGGACGGCCCATCTCTGAGCCTGTTCTAACCTGTCCATTTCCTCCTGGGAATGGGGTGCTTAGCCTCCAAGTGGGATCTCATCCTGGTTGAATCAAAAAGAATGCCTTTAATCGAATGCTTCTTCTGATGCAGCCCAGAATCAGCTTCGCCCTTCAAGCTGTATTCTCAGTGTGTATGCCCTGCTAATATTTTGCTTCATCGTTTTTATTTATATCAATTGTGAGCTGCCTAGACTCGCTTCAGAGATTTACAGCATATAAATATGATGGATGGATGGACGAATGAAGAGAGAGAGAGAGAGAGAATTTCTTGAAAGGATTAGGTCAGATACTACAAATAAATAAATAAATCCCCAGCCTTCTGGCCTTGGGCACAGTTGCTACCCTTTGCTACACAAAGGCTGAAGACAAAGTGCCCCCAGTAGAGATTTCTGTGTGAAAATATTTGTGCCACCCTTTCTGCAGATACAAATGTTGCTGTGTGACAAACACACTTTTTCGGTTTTGCTAATCTACTTTTTCAGCCTGCCAGTTTCCTACAGGGAGTTTGGCAACAGTCAAGGGTAAGATAAGCCCTGTCTAACTCTCCACAAATTATTTTATTTTATACATAAATAGCTTAGGAGTTCATAATGGCTGTATTCTGTTCACAGTGCATGATTCAAGAGGAGATACAAGGAAAGGCATATATAAGCACATACACACCCCTGACTGATTATATGCTTCAAATAGTTTTTGATTTCTAGCAACCATATACAGGCAGTCCTTGATTTACAACCACAATTAGGACCAGAATTCCCATTGCTAAGCATTAAATGAGTTGTGGCTGATTTTATGAGCTTTTTTGCTATAGTTGTTAACTGAATCACTGAAGTTGTTAAGTGAATCACATTGCTGTTAAGTGAATCCAGCTTTCCCCCTTGACTTCCTGTGTTAGAAGCCGGCTGGGAAGGATGCAAATGACAATCACATGACCCTAGGATGCTACAACCATCTTTAATCCATGCCAGTTGCCAAGTGCCTGAATTTTGATCATGTGACATGACTGTGGGGATGCTGCAATGGTTGTTAAGTGGGAGAACTGATCATAAATCACTTTGTTCAGTGCCATTGTACCTTCACACAGTTGCTAAATGAATGGTTGTAAGTTGAGGACTATCTGTAGCTAGATCTTCTCCAGGAACACTGAAGGAAGGGTATATAAATGTATACATATACATACCTTTCCTTCTATATGAGCGCATGCATGCATATGCACACACAGACACACACACGCCTTGGAAAGTGAACATCCTTCCAAGAGGTGATAATAGTCAATTAAGCCAACAGAACCAAAACTCTTGTGTTTTATGAGGACAACTCTACATTCTGGTGGCCGACTCACCCTCTGGTCTGCAAGTCTTCCAGATTGGAGGCGTTCCACTCCGAACCCTGCACAAAAAGAGGGGAAACAGAAAACAACCATTATAGGACAGCCAAGAACAGATGCAAATAATGCAATCCCAAAACATCTGGAGCACAACTTGAACCCCATTGGCATTGATAAACTGATCATCAATCAATTGCAAAAGGCAGTTTTACCTGGAACAGCTTCGATCCTGTGATGATATCTTTAACAACATCAAAGAACAACATCTGCCTATCCCAGGTCCTTGGGAAGGACTCAGGTGGACAAAAATGCCAAATCCAGCTTTAAGATGTGTGGACTTCAATTCCCAGAACTCTACACATCTTAAAGGTGCCAAGTTTGAGAAATATTGAGTAAGGGAATATCTAAAGGCAATATTCTCTAAATGAAAACTTTCTCACATTTGATATGCCAGTCCAGATGAAGGCAACCCCTGTCCTTGGCTGTGAGCCCCTGAACTTGCATGAGTGTGCCCGTGGGAAAGGAAAGAAAAACAGGGGTTTCAGCCCCCCAAGAAGCTTTAATTTGAAGGGAGGGGGATCACACCTCTGCTAAGAGGTGTGATGGCACAAGCGGTTAAGAGCTCAGCTTGCCAGCTGGAAGGTTGCAGCCTGAATTCAAGACCTGGCGTTGCTGTGCAGCAGGGCGAGCTCCTGCTGTTTCGCCTCAGCTCCCACCAACCAAGCAGTTCTAAAGTGTGCAAACGCGAGTAGATAGATAGGCACCACCCCTTCCGGCGGGAAGGTAACAGTGTCCGTGCGCCTTGGGCATCTAGTCATGCCGACCCTATGACCACGGAAGCGTCCTCAGACGAACACTGGCTCTTCGGCTTGGAAATGGGGATGAGCACCACACCCTAGAGTCGGTCACGACGGGCAAGGTAACCTTTACCTTGAGCATGCAACTCTCATTTATTCCCACCACTCACTGCCCTAGAAGCCCTCTGTAACCCCCCGAACTCTGCCCACACCTACACTTGCGCCTCTCAGGATGACACATCTTTGTATTGTTCATCACAACATTCCTATGAGGAAGGACTGGGGTAACTGAACTAGAATTTCCACGTGAGCTTCCTTGAATTAAGGTGCCTTGCACCTGAATCACAATACTGGAGTAGATGCTCCACAATGCCCATCTTCCCAGGAGTGCCAGATGGGGCAGGAGGGTGTTACAAGGACACTGACCAGACCAAGGGTCCCCAAACATTGTCCTTCATTAACTAAATGGTTTATTGGAAAGTTTTATTGAACTTTGAGGACCAGTTGTAAATCCATTATTTCAGCAACGTCATAACGTCAAACAGTCGCTGAACAAATGGTCATAACTCAAAGACTATCTGTATCATAAAAAACAATATCATGGAATGATCTTTATCTCATTTCAACAAATTAATTACCATTGGAGATTTCATCGATTTTTGTCTTAATGGAATACCTTGGGAAATTTTTGAATGTATTTCAAAAGTATTTCAATGCAGGTAGCAATCTTTAAGTCAATTTAAATGTCCCTTCAAATGTGATGGGTGATGGATTTGTCTGTCATTACCCAAAGAAAAACAACTTTTACCCAATTTTGGGTAATTTACCCATGATTGGGAAGCATTGCACTAGTGCATAGAAAAGGAGGAGCAGGCTTGGGAGAGGCTGAAAACTCTGAAGCCTGAGCAAAAAGCGCCACTGCCATTCTGCCCTATGGCAGGAGAATCTCACCAGAAAGACGTGGTCGAAGATCTGCGTGGGGCTGTCCATCTGGCCCAGGATGACAATCATTTCATTATCGATGAATTCCTTAAATTCTCTCAGGTTACACGCCATCTGCATCTCCAGCTCTGTGCGGATCTGGTGTGGGGTTGAAAGATGGAGGCATTAGGAAGTCACCAGGTGCCAGAAAGCAGCATGGCCTGCACCTCAGGGAGAAGGGAAGTCTAGGTGCCATTCTGTGCAGCTTCAGCTATCGCGGCCTAAATCAAGGATGTGACCACAAGAGCGGTCACAGCTGAAGCTACTTATTGGGGGGGGGAGTGATGGAGAAGAGCTGCTGGTGGTGGTGGTAGAAGAGCTAGCTGGCAAGAGAGAGACATCACCCTTAATGATGTCTCGCATGCTCTTCCCAAGATGGCTGAGACTTCTTTGAAAGCCCAGCTGGGAGGGTGCTGGGAGATGGATGCACCGGCCTCCTTCCCACCCACTCACCTCCTTGGACGTGATGTTCTCCAGATCTTTCTGCATCATAATCTCCCTCAGTTTGGTCTTAATCAAGCGCTCAGTCCTCTCGCGCTCCGTCGGGCTGAAACAAGGGAAGTCACAACTGTGAAATCAGAGGAAAAAAACAGAAGCAAGCGGGCAAGGATGGGCCTTGGCATCTCCTGCGGTCACAGATTTGATTTGAGATGGACAAAATTTCCCTATTCAATGCCTGACAAATGTTGTGTAACTACAACCCCCCCAGGACTCCCAGCAGCATGGCATATACTGTGAGGGAGGATGGGAATTGCAGTCCTGTACCCGGTTTCCAGTCTTGATTGAATTCATGGAACAAGAGATACTTTCTTGATATCAAGGGGAGGCAGTTCAGAAGTTGAGGGAGCACTGGTTTAAACGAGGCTGGGAATTTTTTTTGGCCAGGGTTCGGGCCTAGCCACACGACCAAAATTGTGCTGGTCATGATAATTGATAATGTCTGGTGGGGATGAGATGGAAGGAGCATAACTACTAGTAGCCCTGTGGGGCTCCTGGTGCTCTCTGAGCCTGGTTGTTTTCTTGCAGACATTTCATGACCCAACTTGGTAACGTCATCAGTGCTAAAAGGGAGTGGGTTTGCACTCTGTTTTTATACAAGTGGCTTGCCCTGTCAGTATTGGGGGGAGTGTTGTTGATGGTTCCTTGATTAGGTGGTAGTTTACTACTGATAGAAGATAATATTTGTAGTTCAGGGTTGAACTGTGAGGTTTTTGATGCTGTCTGAACTTGGTTTCTTTGCAGATGTTTCATGAACCAACTAGGTAACACCATCAGTGCTAGAAGGCTGGGTAGAACCTAGTTGGGTTATGAAATGTCTGCAAGAAAATCACCAAGCTCAGAGAGCACCAAGGACCTCACCATTCAGCCCTGTATACAAATATTCTTTAGTACTAGTAGCCCTGTTAGATCTTTCATCAGACCTCACAACCATCAACCATGGTGCCCTCCTGGACCACTTATTAAGGCTGGAGTTGGGGGCACTTCCCTGGGTGGTTAAGCTCCTGCTGAATGGATGTTTGGGGGTCCTCGGGCATTTCACTATGGGGTGTGACAGAATTCAATCCTGTCTTTTTAACATGGTGTTTCTCAACTTTGACCACTTGAAGAGATGTAGACTTCAACTCCCAGAATTCTCCAGCTAGCATAGCATAGCATTGCATAGCATCACTGGCTGGAGAATTCTGGGAGCTGAAGTCCACGCCTCTTCAAATGGCCAAAGTTGAGAAACACTGATTTAACATCTACATGAAACCACAGGGCTGGGGGCTATATGGAGACACCCATCAATTCAAGCTTTGCTATCATCAGCCTGCAGGTATTTGGGACTACCCCCTCTGAGATCAAACACCGGAGATGTGGAGACGGCATTGAAAGGGGTGCAGAGTTTAGTAACACCCTTAATGTGTTGCTTTCATCGCCTCCAATACAGTGAGGTGAATGTCTATGTTCTCCTCATCCAACTTCACCCTCCATGGTCCATGGAGGGAACCCAAAGCTGAATGGCTTCAAGATCATACAGTGACATTCAGGAGCCGACTAGATAGGAGCCCTGGAATAACTGCAGGATCAGCCCTTGCACCGATAAGGTCAACTGCCTGCCTTGCAGCTGCAGCCTCTTCCACCCTCCACCTTTCTTGGAGAGGTGATGTTCCACGCCTCCTTATATGGCCCCCAGAGCTCAGCCGGCACCCAAAGGCACATTTCAGCTGCCTCTCGCCTTATCGCTGGCTGTAAAAATAGCTGAGCCTCATCAACGAGGATGGAGTCCTGGGAGCTCCTGGGGGCCTCCAAAAACAGCCGGCTGGTCCAGACAGAAATGTTCTGAGCTCAGGAAGGGCCCGGCGAGCTTAGGGGAGTCCTTTGGGCTTTCTGGAAGCTCCCAGAGGCTCCCTGGGCTCTGGATAGCTTGCCTTTCATCCTAAAGCAGGGGGGGTGACTGCATTCATTATAAGAAGTTGCAAGATTTCTCCCCAATCAGGGGCATTTTAGCGATCCTGGGGGGGCTGGGAAGCTCTCCAGCCACTTTCAGCGCGCAGCCTCCCAGCAGAGCAACACTGATGAACTGAGCTTTTGGCAACTGACATTCCTCTCTCCAAACTCTCTTTGGAGAAGACAGGGGAGACAGCAGCAGCAGGGAGATTAAGAATCGGGGCAAGTTTGGGCTCCTTTGGCGGCCTGGCCCTCCTGGGAGTGGTGTCCCCAACCAGTGCCCTCTTTGGCAGATGTATTTTGTATGGTACTTTTTGTATATTTTGTATGGCACTTTTTGGCAGCCCATCATGGGAGGTCTAAACCGCAGCATCTTTACAATGTGTGGACTTCAACTCCCAAAATTCCCCAGCTAGCATGCTGAAGTCCACACATGCTGGCTGGAGAATTCTGGGAGTGGAACTCCACAGTCTGAAGGTGGATTTAGCGAAACACTGCTCTAGACATGCTGCAATCAATTAAAGCACGTCCTAAAAAACTATTACAGGTAGTCCTCGACTTAGGACCAGTTGTTTAGAAATTTTTTAAATCTATTTACTTATTACATTTATCTGCCACCCATCTCACAGCTGAAACGAGTGGACAACAGGCTCTTTTATGGTCGTAGGTCAAGAACTACCTGTTCTGTATGAAAGAAGCATAAAATCCCCACATTCAGAACAGCCCACAAAGAAAGATTCCAGCCGTAAGCCACAATGAAAATGACAACACGTGCAGCATAATATCACAATTAAGTAGCAACAAAACACCAGCATCCTGAAACTCTTGGGAAAAATAAAAGATGTTCATCTGGTGCTAAAAGGAACATGGATTCAGGCTAAGATTAATATGGGGAGGTCAAAAAAGTCAAAATGGTGACCTCAATGACATGATTGCTGCTACCATTTTTACAATATTACTCCCCTCCCCTGGGAGAGAGACACCAGGAGGCAAATGAGTGTGAAGAAAAAGATGCCAACCCACCAAGAGCCTCCAGGCAGGATCACTGTCACGGTCTGTTTGCCGCTCTGCTGGGAATGACAGGAATTATAGCACAACCTGCCTGGGAAGGAGCAGGCGAGGGGCATGGCTGGCATTGTTGGCAACACGAGGATACATTTTTTAAGAAATAAAAGTGTTGTCTCTTTCCCTCCTTTGCTTGGCAGCTGGGGCCAAGAGCGTCCTTGCGAGGGTCCAACTGGGCATTCAGATCCACTTACACGTCTGTAAAGAGAGCTGGTGAGTCTGGGCGGTGGGATTGAACATCCTGCATAGCGTTCCACTCATTGACCGATGACTGGTCGGAGTTGATGTGGCTTTCATAGTAGCTGACCCAGGTGAGGAAAAGGCTGCCAGGGTAATAGTTGTGTATCCGGGCCACTTCGCAGGCTTTATGGAGGCTCTGCAGGGCAGACCTGAGCAGGGAGGGGAGGAGAGACGAGATGACCTCTGGTTTCCCCTTAACAGCCTCATTTTTCTGCAGAGGCAGAGGGTGATTTGGGGAAAAAAACAATGAAAATCATCCTCAAAACATAACAGCCGTGCTAAGCCCTTGGCATAGACTGGGCTCCTGGTCACACCTGACCACTAAATCAAAAATAAATCCATGCCAAGGTTTGGAAAGGAAGCTGGACTGCTCTGCCTTCCATGTCCTCTTTATTACCAGGGTCAGTCGGCTCAAACAGACGGCTTTCTTGGAATACAAAAATAACTGGTGGCTGCAACCCAGACAGGTCTTTCTCTGGATGGGGACCTCCCTGCCCAGAAAAAGAAGAAGGTGCAGGAGGTAGCCTTCTGTTAAACCAGTGTTTGCAACTCGTTAGGGTTCCCAGGGCAGCTATTTGGGTGAGAGGTGAGCCCTTTTCAGCAGGTCCACAACATGGGACTCTGGATTCTGAACTAGACCCCCAGCCCCATAAAGGGAGCCCACACCACTGGGTGCTTGTAAAGGTATCCACTGACCCCCAGGACTCCTTATTTACGCTGCCAGGAGAGCTGGGTAGAAGGTGTTTGTCTGAGGCCAGATCAGGGAGGGAGAAGTAGGTTTTACTCAAGCCATCATCCCGGCTCGTAAAGCAATAAATGTCCAATAAATTAAAAGTACTTGTCACTCAACAGCATCCAATAATCTCCAAAAAAGCTAAACAACACTATACATTGTTAATCCAGGGACAAGATACCACCAGGAAATCACAGAGCTATAGGCTAGACTGGAAAGTTGAAATGCTATCTCAGCAGTAAATTACTTCTGTTTCATTTCTAAAAAAATTACATTAAGACTTGAGGTTAGCTTCAATCATCTTTACTTATTCTTATCTGTTACACGACAGCTTATTAATGACATTTTCCAAGAAAAAATACATACAAGTATTCCTCAACTTACAACTGTTCATTCACCATTCAAAGTTACAATGGCACTGAAAAAACTGACTTCAACTGGTCCTCATATTTATAACTGTCGTGGTATACCCATGGTCACATGATCAAGATTCAGGCGCTTGGCAATTGACATGCATTTACAATGGTTGCAGTGTCCCAGGGTCGTGTGATCATCATTTGTGACCTTCCCAACCGGCTTCTGACAAGCAAAGTCAATGGGGAAGCTGGATTTGCTGAATGACTGAGTGATTCACTTAACAGCTGCAATGATTTGCTCAACAACCATGGCAAAAAAGGATGCAAAATTGGGTGCAACTCACTTAACAACCACCTTGCTTAGCAAGGGAAATTCTGGTCCCAATTGCAGTCATATGTCGAGAACTACTTGTACCAACCGTACTGTAGTAAATCTTAAATTACAATAATTTCCCTGCTGTTGTTATTATTCAAAGCATTTTGATACTTGGAGTACTTAATACTCTAAATCAGTGTTGGCAACTTTAAGATGTATGGACTTCAACTCCCAGAATTCCCAGCTTAGCTTGGACACCCCTGATTTAGAGTATCAAGTATTAACTATCTTCTCCAAGTTGGTGTGGGGGACCTAACCATATGTGAAGAGGGGGATCAGCCTTGAGTCATTGCGCATGATCAAGCGAAGGAGGTGATCATTAGATATAACCCAAGATCAGGAGCTTTGTTGCCTAGGAGGAGAAATTCTTGTAATCACATAGAACCATTAAAGCAGTATATTAGAATTACTTTTGTTTCTTTCAGTTTCTTTCATTCCGATATTAATTTCTCCTTCTCACAAAGAAAAGAAAAAGAAAAAAAGGGGAAGAAAGGAAGTTCTTTTGTTTTTCTTTTGCTGAGAGACATGCAAGAATTAGAGCATGACTTCTGACCCTCAACAAAGTGGCGGATCAGACAACTTTAGAAGCTGTTCTACACAGACAGGATGGAGAAGGAGAAATTAATGTTGGGATGAAAGGAACCGAGAGAAACAAAAGTAATTCTAATTTATTGCTTTAATGGTTTTATGTGATTCCAAGAATTTCTCCTTCTGAGAGCCAAACCTTTTAACCTTGAATTATATCTAACAATCCTCCTGGGCGATGCCCCTCCTTCTCTTGATCATGCACAGTGACTCAAGGCTGATCCCCTCTTCACACATGGGTTTCTCCCACGGTTCTAAATACTAATTCTAAAGCAACATGACTAAAACAAGTGTGTACAAAAGTACCACAACGCAACAAAAGTTTAAAAAGCAGGCATCTGGATTGGATTTTTCAAGTAGAAGACGTTTCACCTTTTATCCAAGAGGC
>JANHZU010008841.1:6266-16563 GCA_032468055.1 Acrochordus granulatus | reverse complement strand
TTACTTTGTGGTGTGCCGCAGGGTTCAGTGCTTTCTCCTCTCCTTTTTAACATGCATATGAAACCACTGGGTGAGATCATCCGTCACCATGGGATCAGGTATCATCAGTATGCTGATGATACTCAGATTTACATCTCCTTCCCAGGTGACTCAAATGATTCTGTCCTGGCCCTGACTTGGTGCCTGGAGACTGTTCAGGGCTGGATGGGGAACAACAGACTTTGGTTGAACCCCGGCAAGGGGTGGCGGGAGGTCCGGGTCCTAGGACATTTCCACCTGTATCTCTTGATGGGGTTGCACTACACCGGATAGACCCGGTGCGTAACTTGGGGGTTCTCCTGGATTCGCGACTCCTACTTGAAGAGCAGGTAGTGAGTGTGGCCAGGAGAGTTGTGCGCCAGTTATGCCCTTTCCTAGACCAGGACTCCCTTCACTCGGTCACTCATGCCCTCATCATCTCTATTCTGGACTATTGTAATGTGCTCTACATGGGGCTTCTCTTGAAGAGTATCCGGAGATTGCAGCTGGTGCAGAGTGCAGCTGCGCAGATGATTTTAGGGGCCAGTAGATAGTCCCACGTAACAACTTTGTTCCACGAGCTGCACTGATTACCAGTTTGCTTCTGGATACAATTCAAGGTGTTAACATTGATTTTTAAAGCCCTTCATGGCATGGGACCAGGCTATCTGAGGCACCATGTCACCCTGATGGGGAGTTCCTGGCCCACCAGAATCAGCAGAGGAGTCCTTCTCTGGTTCCTGTCAGCTAAAGAATTTTGGCTGGCAGGGTCTAGGAGAAGAGCCTTCTCTGCTATGGCTCCTGCCCTATGGAACATCTTGCCCCTTGAGTTGAGGGCTACCCCCTCCTTTATGGCCTTTCGGAAGGGCCTTAAGACGTGGCTCTGTGATATGGCCTGGGGCTCCAGGGGGCGCTCATCATCATTTTGGAAGTGGCTAGTTGATCACCCCCTTTTTTATGTATGAAATATTTTTTACCCCACCTCTCTTGTCCGTCAGGTTTTTTATTTTATTTTAATGTTTTTTTAATGTTTTAATTGATGTTTTTAATGGTTGTTTTTGTTAGCCACCGAGAGTCTCTGGATTTTGGCGGCATAGAAATATAAATAAAATTTAAAACAAAACCTTATAAAAATGTTTTAAATGCACATTTTTCCCAAATGTAAGCCATAAAAATTCAAATGAACACTAGGGCTTCCTTCTTTTGCTACAGATAGTCCTTATTTTAATGACCACTCAGTGACCATTTGAAGTTATGACAACAGTGAACAAGGGGCACTTAGGATCAGTCCTTAAACTTGTGGCTATCACAGTGTTCCTACAGTCAGGAGATCACAATGCAAATTATGATGTCAGAGTGTCCTCTGGTTACATGATCACCATTTGCGATATTCACCCTGGCTTCTAACAAGCAAAGTCAATGAGGAAGCTGGCAAGAAGTTGTACATGCTGATTATGTGACCATAGGATGCCACAACCATGAGGAATGCTGCAACAGTGCAGGATTTACTTAATGGCAGAAACTGGGACTGCCAGAACTGCCACTCTAAGTCAACATGGTCATGAATTCCTGGTCCCAATTACTGTCAGTAAGCAAGGACTATCTGTATTTGCAACAGATGACATATATACTGTACCACTTATCTCATTTGTATAGTTGGATTGCAAATATTAATTTGATTGGAACAAATGCAAATATATTTGTGCATAATGTGACAGTTGGGAAAAATGCAAATGATCATTATTTCAGACCCCACTGCTGAGAAGTCTTAGGGAGAGGAAAGAATCATTTTTATTGGAATGTATAGATTATATTGAAACTCCTAGACTGCTAATGCTGTAGGAGGTGAGATGAAATATACTAATTGGTTTATCAAAACAGTTTATTACTAGCTTGTATCTTTTACCCAGTTTCAAAATGTAGTTATGATCAATACTGAGATTTTTACAAATATTCTTGTGAAATTTTATTCTGCTACATTTGTTAGATAAAGCTAATATAACAAAACTATTAAAACATAGTTTTAATACTCTAAGAAAACTCTAAGAAAACATGTAACTTTTCCAGTGATATATATGCTCAAAATAAAAAATAAACTTAGAAAATGTGATTGTTTTGGATATTGACAGTGGCAAGATGATACAAGATCATAATTCACTGAAACTGCAGAATATATACTTACTATTTTCATACTTCTTTTTTGTTCACTTTTTGGTCTTGCATTCTTTTTTCCCTCACTTTCTGTAAGTATTAAAAGCATCATGTAAATAAACAAGATGTTTTTCTCAGTAACAGTATTGATGCTCCCTTTTTATATCTGTAAAATATGCTCTCTATCTTCTTATAAAGAAGCAATACTTTAGTGACTTGTTTAGCCATTTAACTTCATCTTGATACTTTTTTATTTTTAAAGCCTAGATACAATTCTGACCTTCTTTATTTTACATTGGATCTCTTGACTAAGGAATCTAAAAAATTTAGGAAAACCATACAGATAAATATAATATAAATTATATTGCTGCCTTGGATCCCTTTCCTCCTGTTAAGATTTAGCACTATCATTTTAGCACTGCTTTGTATATTAACTATATTTTCTACTAGCATCAGAAGAAATCAAGATGTGGAATGCTAGCCTTACTTAAGTAGTCTACCTTTATAGAGTATGTAAACATCTGAAAATTGTATGAGACAAGAAAGAGATCCCTGCATATGCTTGTGTCTCTCAGTTCTTTTTTCATCTCTTCATGCTATGAATTCTAAAAGTGAATCTCTTTTAGACTTTCCTGCTCAATGCACCATTGCTAGAAAAAAGGAAAGCAAAGCTGAGACATCTAAGTCAGGAGAGTATGCATAAACCTAATTACACAAACTAACACAGAAAGATTTGAATAGGATTTCTGTACTACTATAATTAAAGACTAATAAGAAGCTTTGATTACATTTTCAAATGTTTGTCAACATAGTTGTACCTCCTTCATCTTTATGTATCCGATTGTACACCATTTGGAGAGAAAAATCTCTGGACAGAGAACTTATTGCATCATCTTGGAAAATATTTAGAGCTTCTAAAGGTAATTCCATAAGTTTTTTATCTGCCAATAGTATCACACACTCTCCTATGTCTTCAATATCTGATGAAAACAGGAAAAATGGAGTCAGCCACTAATATACACAAAGGCATTAAGAATAAAATATCTTCTGACATTTTTTTCCTTCTGTTCAAATGAACTAATGTTATTTTCATCCCTAAATTTTTAACCTTGTCTGATAAGCTCTAGGGAAATAGCATTATCTTACAAGCTACAAACCTTTGTCTGGAGAGGATCAATAACAAATAATTGTTATACAAATAATATGCAGCAACATTTCCTTACCCACCTAAATATAATGACTACAAAAATAATTGCACACAAGTTTTTTGTTTTATTTTATAAAACATTACCAGATTTGAACACACAACTTGACCTCCAGTCCCTTCTGTCTTCACATAAGTAAAATCATTAGGAGCACATGTTTCTAATTTGAAGCAACCCTATAGTACATGTTTTGTTCAAACCTGTAAATTATTTGAAAACGGGGATTAAAATTTTCTTGAGGTATAGTTAATGTCTATGAACCAATATTCTGGCTAGGACAAAAAATAGGAATAATGTTTTTATTCTCTGTCTCTTTTTTTAGATAGATGAGTACAATAGTAAGGATAATGAGCCCATTGGCTGTGCTTTTAAACCAAATCTCAGCCATTGAATGATTCCAAAAGAATCAATCCTAAGATTGATAACATGCAAAAGATTGTAAATAACATGCAAATCTGAAAATACAATTATTTTTATTTAAATTTAAGTGCTCCAAATATGCTTCAAAGCTATATACCGTGACTCAATGTGCTTTTCTCCTTAGTTTTAGTTTTCCCTGTTTCATTTGGTTTGATTTTCTCTGAATCATCTGCCTTAGTTTTCCCTGGACTACTTTTTCTGGTTTTTCCTGAGTCAGCTGGAGACACTGCTGGACTTTGACGTCTGAGGAGATAAAAACAGCAGAACAAATCTTTACAGTATTGTACAAGATATAATTTTTAAAGAACACTAATAGTGTCTGTCCATCCATCCATCCATCCATCCTGGAGATTAAATTCTAGGCTTTTTTCCTCCTATATCTTCAAATCAACAGATATTTAGCCAGTCCTTTTCCTTGAAAATTGGAGGCAGGTCTTGCATATTTGCAAAACATTTCTATATGGCTAGTCTCATTACTTCCCATCTTGCCACCTTCAACCCTTCTATCATCTCCCTTTCCATTTGGTCAATTCTCTCTCTTCTTGGACTAGGAGGTACAAGATGCATCTTCTTCCAACTGGGAACTTTAGAAAGGAAGAGCATTATGCCTCTCCTATTGCTATCTATTGGATGTGGCTGACAAAATCTTGTTGAACCCTTTCTACTACTCCCTCCTCCTGGAGGAAGTATTTCTTCTTCAGCAGAAGAGCTTTCCCTTCCTTTAGACCTTCTTACTCCACTTTCTTTTGATATCAGAAGCAAAAAGTGAGTGTGTGCATGCATGTATGTGAGGTTTCCAACTCTTATTTTGTCAGAGCTCTCTTTATTCCAGAAATCTTCCTCTCAGCTTTCAGCCAAGCAGCTTCTGTCCCTCTGTCATTAACTGTACAAATACCTTCTTCTCTTCTCCCTGATTGCTGGCAGGGGCCAAATCCAGCACACATCAAAGAGGTATAGGTAATTATAATTTGAAACACTTGGGTATTGCCTAATGGTGGGTTGTAAATGCCCATGTAATGTTGAATTGTTCACGTATCACCCACCTTTGCTACATGGCAAAATCCCTTTCTGAATCCCTGGATCTTACAACAGGGCTGACGTTGGAATCCCCAGGTATTAACACTGAGGAACTACAATTGCAGTGCTCTGAAGAGAATTCTGGGAGAGCTCAGGACTTTATAGCTACCAAGTCAATATTCTGGAATACATTTGTTCAGACTCAGTGAACATTTTATACATTTTATACTCACCCATTTTATACTGTATCCTAATATAGAAAATTTCCTTAATCATACTAACATGCACAATAATTACCTCAGTTCAGAGAGATTGAGCTGTGACAGCACAGGCTTCAGATACTCTTCCATATCTGACAATATTGTTTGAAACATAAATGGTAAATCTGGTTCATCCTCATCTTCTGAATTCTGTATAATATTAAGACATTTTAAAACATTAAATGTTCAGTTTAAAAGACTCAAGAATAAAAAGAAACCCCTATTCTGTACAAAATACAAACAGAATAATTCTGTGTTTTTAGCTTTTCTCTTAGCTATTTTCTTTCTTCAGTAAAAATAAAATATACATGCATGGCACTTGACAACCATGACTCTAAGGAATATATTAATAATATATTCCTTATATATAATTCTCATATAATTTTCTGCAGAATTTGACACTTTCAATTTTAGCCTCTACTTTCACTCTACTCTACCCCTTGGTCTAATGGAGACCGCAAGTTCTTGCCCTACCTTAGCCATGAAAGCCAGCTAGGTAACCTTTGACCAATCACTCTCTCAGCCCAACTCACCTCACAGGGTTGTTGTTGTGGGAAAAATAGGAAGAGGAAGGTGTGTTGGATATGTTAGCTACCTTGAGTTATTTGTAAAAATAATAAAGGTGGGATATAAATAAATATTTGTCAAATATTAATTCAGAGAAAGTCTGACGACATTAAATCACTAGCTGTACTAACAGTGATTGCACCCAGGAAACATTGTTACTAATATTAGCAAATTCTAAGGATTTTTTCCTTCAGTTGTGAGGGAAGAGATGTTTCCCAGTTGTTTCCCTAGAAAACTTTTTAATACTTCAAAAAAAATTTAAATCAACAATTTAGTTGTTTTTTTATAGGTTGGCAGACAGGTAGCAATCGTAATACACTACTTACCCAACCTAATCTTGTAGCACATGGCAATAAATAAAAAACAAAGGAATAAGGTGCTTTCTTTGAATTTCCATTCTATCTCTAGCCAGAACATTCAAATATGTATTTTGTTCCAAAGTAACCTGGAACTTTGGGGTCTTATCCCACCACAATTCAAGCAACTCACAACAACCCATTCCCCATTTTGTTCACAACCCTATTTGGGATAAAAACTTACCCTATATAAGCAACTGTTATAAATTAACTTAAAATATCTAAGTAATTTTCAAAAATTTCTTACAGTATCTAGTTTGACAGATGACACTTGTTTTCTTTGAAACTCGCTTTTTTCTATTTCTCTCAAAAGACTATCCATCATCTCTTCTTTAAAAACTTTGACTTTTTCCAATAAATCTAGAAATGTTTCAGTATTCACAGGGCTCCGGACAATTTTAGCCTGCACTGGAGATAATGAAAATTCAAACCAATTAAATATTTTCAAACTTTAAAAACCCATTGCATTTTCCTTTTTCATATTCCCACTGATACAGCATACAAATGTGGAAATGAATGAGTAGCAGACATGAATAAGAAAATTAGATTTAATTGTTATTATAATACAGCTATGTTCCTAGACAGCCATTCATGAGAGATGCATGAGCACTGAAGTATCCAAATATAAAATACAACGACAAGAAATTTAAAATTTATTAATATTCTGTAAAACCTCAGTTTAACAGAACTCCTCATCCTCTCAACAAAGGTAAATATCTTGCCTCTCACCTGTTCTGAAGTCACCAAAGCCCAAGCCCACTATAAGGGCTTCCCCTCCCTGAAGCTTTTTCCTCTTTCTCAATTTTGGGGATGCACAAAATACAAACTGGATTTAACCTATACACACATTTAATGGATGTTTAGATGTCCTACTCCAAAATAACCCATTACACTTAGACTTTAATCTATTTCTATGATTAAAAATTGATGTGGGAATAATACAAAGGATAATTTTGGTTCTATGAAAAGTATTTCCTTGGTTCAGGATATAACAGGGAAAGAGAGAAGAAATGAGAAAACAGTTTGCCCATCCAGAATTAGTGTTCAAAGTCTGAATTAATTTGTTGTTATACAAATTTAATGGGCTATGTAATAAAGTGACATCATTACTGAAAAAATCATGCTGAAGCTATTCTCAATCAGGGGAGCACAAAGTGTAAACTTAGAGACATATTTTGGTCACAAAGAAACTGTTCTTTCATCTCCCAAATACTCATATGTGACTATTCACCTGTTCTTTCATCTCCCAAATGCTCATATGTGACTATTCACTGGAGCTATGCAGCAGAAAATGTAATTATATTTGCACTGTTTAAAAATACTTACAAGTTAGTTGAGCAGATTTTCTTTTCAATTGTCCACCCTTTTCCTTCTGTTGCCCACTCTTTTCTTTTTGTTCCTTTTGCTCTTTAGAGTTGGTTGATTTTACTTTCTCAAGTACAGCACCATACAAGAAAGATCTATCAAAAGAAACCAAAACTCTTATCTTTGTTTTCCCAAATCCAAGTAGTTCTTATTTAGTGGTTACAATCGGTTCAGGTGAAATGGTTGCTAAGTGTCATGGTCACTAAGTGAACCATGTAACAGAGAGAAAGAAACATATTGCAAAGATTTCTGGTTGCTACCATCTCATTTAGATACTGTTCTTTCATACAATGTCCTGGGTGTGATTTATTTTTTTCTCCATTTTTTGTCCCCTCACAGGACAGAAAGATGACTATTTCTGCAGCATAAGTGTCTCTAAAAAGTGTTAACCACAAGTTAAGAAGCTTAGCTCTGTGACCTTAATTAGATGATTAAAACCCTCTGGCCAGCTAGCAGCTGGTGCATGAAACAACCTAGGCCTCGATCAGTTTTATACTGAAGATTTTTGTTGTGGTCAATGTGTGTGGTTAAAAAAATTATTATTATTTTTAACCAATGTTGGTTAAAAAATTATTATTAATTAACATTGTATTTGTGAATGGTTGCTTGCTATCTGAAGCAGCTGCTAAATAAGGACTATTTCTTATTACTTATAACTTCCCATTCAAAACTTAATTTGTTACACTTAAAGGCCACTCAGTTCAATAATAATTCTGAGCAGTATATAATTAAAAACAAATTTAAAACATTATATAAAAAAGAAAACCATAACCAGAAACTAAAATAACCAGCAACTTAATAAAATACTGTCACTGGGAGTTGAGCTGTAAATAGATTTACAAAATAAATAAATTACAGGCAATAAAATAGGCATATTTTCTTAACTAAGCCACTGAGGTGTTTTTTGAAAGGCAGTGTTATGGCAATTCCAAACTTGGGAGGATACTATGTGACATATTGCCTAGGCCCCATCAGATAACATTATTTTAAGGTGATCACCTGGTGCATGCCCATTCTGCCTGATAATTGGCCAGGGAGAAATGGTGAGAGAGAGCCAAAACTATGTCATAAAGAGCTTTATAGGTCGCAACCAGCATCCTGAACTGCAGTCTCAAGCTTACTGAAAGCTAGTAAAACTTATACACATTCATAAATTATATACATTATAAGCTGTCTCCTTCATATAGGGTTTACTCAAATAATATTGGTGGTTACAAACAGGGCCTTCAAGCCTATACAGAGTTTGGTGGCTAATCATCATACTATATATTCTTGAGATAAGTAAAACACACATAAATATACAATAAGGAAGCTGAATAAAAGGAGATGGAATACTGTAAAAGTTTCACAAGTTCATCCAATATATTATTGCTCTATCAGTTAAAATGGGAGGATGGCAAAAGTCCTACCTAGGACATGTATGACATACTATGGGAAGGAATTCCTGCCAAAAACCTAAGCATGGAAGTTTCCAAACATAACTTTTCATAGGGGCAGAATGTAAATACAGGAATTGCAGTGACTATGTTGAAAGGGTAGTGAGTTTAGTATAACTTTTAATGTTATACTTGAATCAGGGCAAAGAAATATCAATCATTCATGAACATTGTTATCTTCATACCCGTCTCCTGAATGCTGGAGAATAATTATATGAAAATTCACTGGCAATTCATTCATGATGTTAAAATGATGTGTAGAAATGGAGAGGCTTCCCCATGCCTACAAAAGATCATAATTATTATTTTTCAGAACAGTTAAGAATATTATTTGTAAATGTTGATTATAAAGTGTTATGACAGCATTCTCAAGAAGATTTTGATCAAATACAAGTATTTTTATTTGTAAATATTTGTATGTTAATGATTAATGTATAATTGGATTTCTAGAAAAGTATTTACAAATTATATGTTAGCAATTAATGTATAAATTAAATTAAATTAATAAATTAATGTATAGACTGAAAAATTATAACAAACTATTGCTGTGTTGAAAAATAATTAGTTGAACCTTTCAATGTTGGGAAATGAAATTATTATTTTAGTTCATTTATCATTTTCTCAAATATGCAGAAAAACATCTGCATAGAAATAGAATTAGGCAGTCAATTACTTATATAAAAATAATTGTAATATTACTGCTCTTTTTAGAAGGACCTTTTTCTGAATAATTTGTTGGAAAAGAAAGCAAAGTACTATCTGTGCATCCCCTGACAGATGTTTCAATTCAATTGCATTCATCCACTCCAAATGGATGAAGTGTCTCTCTGTACATGAGCAGGAATTAGGATTTCATTTAACTGATCAAGTTACCTTTGATATAGTACCCAACCGCTGCTCTACATTTCTGATAAGACCACTTGTTTCTCCTCTTTGTTGCAAGTGGTGCTGCAGATGCAGCATTGCAGCCATTTGTGAACTGCTGCTGTTCAAAGTAGCTGCTAATAGTATTTCTTTCATCATCAAGGATGCTGTACAACTCTAGAAGATGGTAATAACAGATTTAACATTAGTTAACAAAATGTTTTTAAAAACAGACTTCTACTCAAAACTCAAGCAAGCTATTTACAGCTACATTAAAATATTGTACAAATATTTACAGCTGCACTGATAATAATAAATAACTGATTAACAGCCTCTCAATAAATCTTACCCATTTTTTACCTTAAAAAAACTTATGTATCTTTAATGTAAACATCAATTATTAAAGATCTTCCTTCATTCTGATTCCAGAGAATATTCAGATGAAAAGCATTGGTATTCTTTTCTCAGAACAGCATTTTAAATTGTTTGCTTTGCAATGAAAGCCACCCAACTCTTTTCAAGGTGAATGTAAAACCTTCCTTCCATTATGCTTAAATCTATACATCTCTAAATGCTAACCAAGAAAGAAGATTTGCATTGATCAGAGTTCTCAATTATAATTACATTATATTCAAAAT
>JANHZU010008837.1:15599-26540 GCA_032468055.1 Acrochordus granulatus | reverse complement strand
AGAAAAATCCAGTCCAGATGCCTGTTTTTTAAACTTTGTTGCGATTAAAATATTGATTAAATCATTGTATTGAATTCTAGGAAAGTAACCAAACATTTCTGGTGCCCTACAAGGATGAAAGCTGCATGTAGAAAGAATGGGCTGACTATAGCTGGCTGTGTCCTATAGAGCTGTATCCTTAATTTTTAAAAGGATTGAATGCCTCCTGATACTGAAAGGGGGCCAAATCTGAAATGTAAAGATTTCCTTATATTCAAGAAAAAAATAAATGATATTTTTTTTCCAAACAGCCAATGGACAGCAAGAAAACAATGAGTAAAATGTTTAGTTAACTTAATATACCTTTTCCTGCCCTGGCAAAATATAAGATCAGCTTATTATTCTTGTGTTCAGTTGCTTTTGATTCTTTGCCAAGATTTTCTATCAGTAATTTCTTGAGTTCTTGTAAGCATATGCCTGTGTTATCAGTGATGGTATTTAATTGCCTTTCCTCTTTTGGCTTCTTTTTCGACTTTGTTTCAATCTTTTTAATAATTAGGTTCTATGCCTTTTCATTCTGTATCTAAAATGTTTGACTTAATAGTTAGTGCTTCCTGTGAAATGCCTAATTTTAGTTCATCTAGTATTGAATTATTTGTTCTGCTTGCTGTCCAGGCTGCTTTTATTTTAATTTTCTCCAATATCACACTGCAGAGGTAATAATTTGTATTCATTCAGTCTGATTGTTCATTTTCACAGGGGTAAGAAGACAATGGCCTTTTTGGCAGTATGATGCCTCCATTTTTAATATTTAGTCTAGATTTATCTTAGTGTTGCTCTCAAAAAAATAGACATGTGTGCTTTCCATCATTACATTCATAATTTCTGCTGATTTTTCATGACAGGAAGATAAAATCTGTTCCTATTTCTCTTTCTGAGTTGTGTTTGATGTAATCTTTGTTTTCTTAAACACTGAACAGTAGACTGCTGTCTGAACTCTGGTCTTCCATCAGCATATCTACAGTTATTAATATTTATTTCAGCAATTTTAATCCACTTTCAGTTTTTAAATCCAGCTTTCTTATTATGGTTTGCAAAATAAATCAGGATTTAAAAATCTAACCTATTTTCTTGTTTATAATTGATGTCTTAATTAAAGGTAGATCACTACACATATAAATACATAAGCATACAGAGAAAGCTAAAAAAACACTAGGAAAATAATTTTAATGTATTTCATTTTGTGACAGGTAATTCAGAAGAACATGAAATACAAATTTATACCATATGACAACTCAGTTTGTTCATATGGAGATGAAGTGAGAGGGTAATATACTTTCTTGTTTTCCCAAATTCCCATGGCTTTCTTCAATTTTTAAATGGAGATTTGCTGGTCTTGAAACAATGGAAAGTCTTCCATACTGAACTTAGGAAGACCTTGCCCTTCGCTGCAGGGAAATGGGAATCAAGAATTTCAGAGCCTGGTATGCAGTTAAAACTCAGGGAGATGGAAGGAGAAACTGGTGACTCATATTAGTACTGTATTGATGCACTGGAAAAACTTACCTCTCCATTGATGCCAGGAAAATGACCTGCAGATAGAAATACTGTAAATACAGCAGCCAGAAAACTTCAATATTTGAAGCTGTAGGCTTTCTAACTTCTACATGAAACAGGATCTTGCACTGTCAGGGTCCTAGCTCTCTCCAGAACCTTTGTCTTGCAGGCATTTGCACTGAACATTTGGCTTTCTGCTGGAAACAGACATCCTTTGACATTTGTTGCGATGGGTCTTAACCAGGGCATTAAAATGGTATTCCTTTTGTATTCTATATGGCCTGAAGGAGTTGTTAGCTTCTTTGTCTTTGGTAATAAATCTCTCCACTTCAGATCATTTCAATGAAAAGACAAATGCGTCTTTTCTGAGGATAGAAATTGTTAATTAGGGGCAAAAGGAGCATGGTGGTCTTGTTGGCTAGAAGGTCAGCAGTCTGAGTTCAAGACCCAAGCACTGTTTGATGGCCTGAGCTTCTGTTATTTGCCCCAGATCCTGCCAACCTAGTGGTTTGAAAACATGAAAGTCGATAAATAGATACTGTCTTCAGTGGGAAAGGCAACAGCATTCCATGCACCTTGGAGTATAGTCAGGCCAGCCACATGACCAAGGAAGTGTCTTTGGACAACACTGGCACCCTTGGCTGTGAATCAAAGATAATCATTACCCCCTAGAGTTGTACCCAACTGGCAGGGGAAATCTTTAACTTTAGATGCAAAGCAAGAAACAGGTCCACTTCTGGGCTCAGTTGACTGCATTTCAAAGACTATAGATACAGTTCTGTACATGATTCACTCAGTGTATGAAACTTGCAGGCTTAGGACATCATCTAGCGCTAAGCCATCTTTTTGTGATGACTACAGCCCCTTCTGCCTTTGCTGAAAATTGACAGTTTTTCACTGACTTTGGGCAGGAAGTGCACAAAAATGTAAAATTAAACAGACATTGTAATGTGAAAGCAAAAATGAATCCAGTTAAATATCTCCCTATAAAACAAAGAAAAATTGAGAAATTGGTCCAGCTGAGATGTGAAATTATCCTTTCCAGTTTGTAGTCATTGCCTGCTTGCAGTGACCCTCCCCTCTCTCAAAGTGTTAATCATAACGCTTGGCCTCTAAAGATTATCTATTCCTGTTCTACAACCTTCTTCCCGTCTGCCTGCCTGTGGATTTGCATTTGAACTGAAGCTTAAACAAGGGAATTAAAACAAATAATTAGAACAATAAGGCTTTCATTCACTGCCTTTTGGATAGCATAAGGTAGCCAAGGCCAACATAGCTTTTGTCCAAAGAGATACTTCTTAATACGGATTCCTGATAGATGATGTATTAAAACTGCTTTTGGGGACACTAAGATATGCTGAATTTTCTTTTAATTTGATAATACACATATGGCAGTGGGTCCCAAATGCATTGTATTAGTATTTTGAATTTGTAAAATGTATTTGTTTATATTGGTAGATATTTATTTGGGGAGAGAAGAAAAATGACATAAGGTATAAAGGGGGCTTTGTAATCTAATATTCAGGCAGCTTCATTATTAACGTCTTCATCAAAGCTTCTGTGACTGTGTATAGCATTTGGAAACTATTACCTGAGATGTGTCATGTATAATTCCATGTATTTATAACTATTATAGCATTTCATTAAACTCTTAGAAAAGCATGCGTGCTGGATTTATTTTACACATTCATCATTTTAATGATACAGCCAACAAAAGTATTTTATATAGTGAAGTCATGAACATTGTAGTACTATGGTCTATGCAAAATGAAAGATTTAAGTCCTGAAGAAAGTTACTTTTTCCCTATTTAAGGGATGAATTTCAATCCACTTAAATCTGAGTTTTCTTACATAATTAACTTTGGAACACACTAAATCAGCCCACCTACTTCTTTCTCCTCTTTATTGTTACATCTTCAACCCATTTATCTAGAGATGGATAGTCAAAGACTAATAGATTTATTTGGAATTGAAAAGACTTGTTGCCATGGAGGAAGACTGCCTCTTCGCCAAACGGCTATCTGGTAAGTGTGATTGGGAAGCTTCCATCATTCGTATCTCAACTGCCTTCTACGTCCCAGGCCTGATTCTAAAAATGCTGGCAGCATATGGACACCATGGAGTCAAGGCTGGTAAGCATAGCCTTTCATTTTTTCCACACAGTGTTACTTGCATAAAAGACAAAACAGGACTTTGAAATATAATCCTCACTTTCTACCCCATTGCTCTTCTACCAAGCTTGTGGTAAAAATTTGCTAGAAAGAGATGTCCTACCATTCTTGGCTTCTCTGTCATGGGTCAGAGGGACTACACAGAACAATGGAGGTGAATTTCAGTAAATTCCCATTTTGGGTTTTTCCCCATATATAAACATTTCAGCAATAGAGAATGTGTGTATATTGCCAAATGGAAAGTGCAGAAGGGGAAGGTTCATAATGTTACAGTAATTTAACATTTCTATTTTTTTTCTAGATATCAGTATCCAGCAAAATCAGAAAAGAAAATGCTACCAACTCATTGTGAAATTGAAAATAACAGTAATTAGTATTTGCCTCTGTTTTCTATCCTGCTTGTGAGGTGCATTGTTTTAACCGAACTGCTGATTATAGCATCAGAACAATGGCTTTTCCAGTTCTGAAAATAGATGTATTTACATAAAAATGGGAGACTGCCAGGAACACCCTCTTTGGATGTACTTTGTTGAGCTGAGAATTTGAATTCCTAGCCAAAATAAAGAATCACACCAAAAACAACCTTTTTAAGTCTTCAGTTCATGTTTTTCTTATATCTGTTTAAAAATTTTCTCCACCAAAATTATTTTTTCACAACAGCTTTATTTTACTTGCTTTTAGAATTCAATAATAAAAGGACATATCAAAATGGGATATCAGCAAATCCAATCAAATATATAGTATTGTTAAATGTAACTTTATGCCAGTCCCACTTAATTCAAAGGAATCATATTTACTGCATTATCTTCCACCCAAATTTATACACATTTTATGCACATACCTGACACTTATGTGTTTATGTAAATTTAATTCATATTTTCATGTATGTATCCAAATTTAGCATTATTTGAGATTTGATAAAAAATTGTGGATAATTGTTTAGTGTTTGTAGTAGTGTAAAATTTAGGTATGACAAAGATTGCAACCCCAGAATTTTGATAAATTATTTCAGTAATCTTTATGATTTGGTAGTATTATGAATATCTTTGGACACTTTTTATTGCAACTCAAGGCAATTTACATAACACTCTTTCCTGTTTTCCTATGAACAATAATTCTGTGATGTGGATTGGACTGAGAAAAAGCAATTAGCCAAAATCACCTAGCCAGCTTCCAAGCCTAAGGGAGGACTAGAACCCACAGTTTCCAACCATAGCACCTTTACCACTACATCTAGCTGGCTGTCTTATGATCTGAAAGTGAGGCCCATCTGATCAAAGCTTCTGCTTTCAAAGTCTCATATATTAAGTGAGAAAGGATGTTTGTCTATACGGGTTACAAATACTGAAATCTCCTTCTTCAGGAGTTGACTTTGGTCCCACTTTCTTTTGAAGTGCAACAAAACATTCTTTTTCTATGCTTCTAATTTTAATTGTTGCTGATTTTAACTTTGAATTTTAATTTATGTCTTATATGTTTATATTTTGTTTTATACATTTGTCAGCACTATTGAGTAGTTAATGGCATAGAAAGATATCTATATACATTGTATACATACATATAGTTTTTAGAATCATAATTATGATTGTGCAAAAGAAAATTCCAATCTAATTCTTGAAATTCTTGATGAAAATCTATCCTTGATGTGATAGAATTTCCAAACAAAACTTGAAGATGAGGAACAGCTGGAGGTTGAACTCATGGTTTTATTAGGACACTCCCCCTAAAAATCATTTTAAAGTTTGTTCACCCATGATATTTAAAGACAGTTAATTAATAATTGTGGTGTCTAAACATTGGTATTTGGGAAATAATTTCTTTCAGAAATTTAAAATGACACCATATGCTCTTTCTGAATCATAAAGAGAAGTTAGCAAAAGTTCTGTTTGCTCTTAACCCTAAACCTTAAAAAATGGCAGCACTCAAGCTGTTTGCATTCTGCTTTTATACAGTTTTCCCCATATAATAGTATTTAGGTGAAGGTAAAAGAGACCCTGCCAGTCGTGACTGACTCTAGGGTGAGGTGCTCATCCCCATTTCCAAGCCGAAGAGCCAGTGTTCGTCCTGGGATGGATCTGTGATCATGTGGCCGGCATGACTGGATGCCTAAGGTGCACGGACACTGTTACCTTCCTGTCGGAAGGGGTGGTACCTATCTATCTACTCACGCTTGCACGCTTTCGATCCGCTAGGTGGGTGGGACATGGGGTGGAACAGCAGGAGCTTGCCCTGCTGCATGGCAACGCTGAGTCGCAATCTCGGGCCGCTGACCTTCCAGCCGGCAAGCCGAGCTCTTAACCACTTGTGCTACCGCGCCCCAGTATAATAGTATTTAAGCCATAGTAATTAAGCTAAATGTTTTTCTTCTCTTCACTGTCAAATGGTTACTGTCCAAATATGTTGTATTGACAGTACTATCTTGGCATTCTAAAAGTTGTACTGTCAACCCTTCTGATAGCCACCAGTTTGGAAAATCTAGTTCAATAGATTATTCCATTCCTTTTCCTGTTTTCACCATCATGGGCTATTATACACAGTTCTACAAATGACTAATAGATATTCTCTCTGTGTTTATGCAGTGGATCTTACATCCAGATAAATATGATCCAGCTTGGTGTCTAAAATGATCTTTCTTTGTAACAAGGTCTTGTTTCCGATTTTGTTTTTTTCCCAAGTCACTGCTGACTTGGGAAGGGAACAGCCATAGAACTGATACTTTATAATATTCTTATTGTGTATGTGCATTTATGGTAAGTTCATAGTTGTGGTGACCATCTGTCAGGAAATGAAATAAGATATAATTTTAATATACTTTTAGTAAAGTAAGATAATATAAAATATATTTTATTATGATAGGCAAAAGAGTAAAAAAGTAACACAATTTAGACCAGGAATAGGCATCCTGCAGCCTTAGATTGCTATAAGCCTATTTTCATCTTATTTGTCAAAAACGTATGGCACAATTTCCTGCCATTTTCAGATGGGGAAAACATAATAACAGTTAATTATGATCATTAAAAAGCCAAGAAACACTTAAAAATATTAAAATCTTATAGCACTGCCACCTATAGTCCTATCAGTATAGATGCTTCAGTTTCACATTTGTTGAAGAACAACCCACAAATGTTAAGCGTAGCTCTTTCCAGCCCTTGACTTAGATGGACACAATGGCCAGAAATGAAAATCTTGAAGATACATTCTAATTATATTGCTAAAGAGATTTTCTAAGTAAAACAAATGATGTGATTTAACATCTTATTAGCAAGGTAGGTGACTTTATTAGAAAGCTTTTGTCTTCAATTATTCAAGTTAAACTAACATCTGAAATTCTTATTTTAATCCTTTGGAGAAGTTTGAAAATACATAAATTATATGTGTTCAGATATAAATATATGGGCAAAAAGAAACTGTGAAGCTTGTTTGTAGACCATCTTTGAACTCCCTATCCAGTTAGGAAAAAAAATTATTTTTTTTAACTGAACTCTCAGGTATCCATAAAAAGCAACTCTAAATTCAGACTTGAGGTAGCCTATTGTCTTCTTGATTAGCTGCTTGCTTCTGAAACATTTAGCTGTTACTTGAAGTTGTTACGAAATTGCACAATATTTAGCACAATGTTATGATTCAGTTATTTAAATCTGTACATTCTTAATGTATATCCTTAATTCTTTTGGAAGAAATTGGAAGAGGTGGGTGTAATTTTGTATCTGATCCTGGGTCTTACAGATGTACATCTGTGTATTTCCCTCTATGCTGCATTAAATCTTGTACAGATATTTATGTTTGGCTGAGCGCTCTGGGAAATGAATACTACATTTTCATGTGAAGGAAGTATAATTATGCTGTATCACAAAACCATATCCTTCAGGATTCAGCATTTTAAACTTCTTGCATCTTATAATTATCGCCACTGCCAGAGCTTGCCTGTTCTGCATAATTACTGTCTAACATTTAAAACCTCTAAAATTATTTTCAAGAGATGTTCTTTGTGTTTTTCTTTCTCTCTCCTCCCTTTTGCTTTGTTAACTTTTGGGAAGAAACATTTTCTCCAGCTTTTATATTATGTAGGAATGTCAACAGGACATAATACTCCTCTTCTTTAAAACCTATCATATAAACATTCAATGCTACTAAGACAAAGATGTAGCCTATATAACCAATTCATGTTCAATTTATAGCTTGAGTAGAGATATATTTATTTATTTGCTAGATTTAGAATTATAATGCTAATGCCAACAGAACAGCATTTTATGTGCTAAAGAACATATAAACACAGTTAACTCCTTTAAATAGACTGTTAATTCTCCAAATACCATTTCAGCGCAAGGTCTGGTGAAATCAATGAATTGTAAACAAGCAAAGTAACAAATGTTCAAGATTAAGACAATTGTCTTTGATTATAACAACAAACCCAGAAACATACATTTAGAGATCAAAAGTGAGAAAGGATTGGACTTTGGAATAGATGCAGCTATATATAACAATCTTATTGCACATAGACACTTCTCCCTTTTCCTGGAAATAAAATTTTATTAAACAATCATCCTTCCTTCTGATTCAAACTTAATGCATTGGTTGCTTTCTTTGGGATCATCATAGTATTTATGCTGTGTCTGTGCAGACTAATTTATTTTCATTTGTGTGATTGTCTTTCTTTGCTCATGAACTGTTTAGTACATTTCCAGGAATTTGGTACACTACATTTTGCTGTCCCTGCATAGATCTCTGTCTTGGTTAATTTTACCTTACAGTCTCTTTGTTGCTAAAAAAAAATCCTATCTTTTTAATGAAAATGTTGTGTTTGCTATTGTATTGTCACAGTAACACAAGATATTATGTGATATAATGTGATACTATTTCTGAATGTGGTGGGACAGTATCTTGTTGACATTTCTTCCAATTACATTCCTAGCTTTGTTGACATCATTTGTCTGGCCATGGCTATCTTATTCTGTCTCTACTCATTCATAGTAGTGCTCTTGTTTGCATCTGTTGCTTTTGTGTATCTTTATCTTTAATTTTTTTTCATCCTTCAGCTCCTTTTAAAATTCTACTTGCTCACTATTTGCATACTAAAATGGCTCCTTACATATCCAATTACAGTACAATCCAATAGTTCAATCCAAATGTAAGATAATTTATTTCATGGATTTATAGGATTTATAGGATTACCCAATTCAAATAATTTGACCCTGGACAATACATGACAAAAAAAGCAAAGAAAAATAACCATACAATATTAACAAAAAAAATCTAAAATAGAGACCAGATAGGATAGCTAGATAACTAAATGGGAATGCTATTCAACTGAATCCAAACTACTGGAGAAAAAGCCTAGTCTTAACAGTTTTTTGATTAGCAAGTACAGTTAGGGTCCATCATATATTGTGCTGGAGGGGTGAAGTAATACCAGAAAGCAAGAGCAACCACATTTCCTAAGTTCTATAGATGGTAGTGTTTAAAGGAGGCACTTACAAGAGGGAGCAACTTATTTACAAAGAGGCTTTTCCAATCTCTACAAATCCATTGGGAATGTATGGGGCAGGCAGATGTTCTTGGGAGAAAATATTCCCACAAATAACCTGGTCCTGTGCAATTTTGGGATTTAAAGGTGACAACCAGCACCTTGAATTGCATCCAGAAATATATTGGGAGCTAGATTAGCTTGTGGAGTAGTAGCGTCATATGCGTGCAATGAATTGAATCCATAATTATCTGCACCTCTGGACCAACTGAAGCTTCTCCATAGTTTTCACTTAGGCAAATCAGAGTGATTAAGGCATCAGCAAGGCTTCCTGGTCCAGGCATAGGTACAACTGGTGTACAAGACCAAAACTGCAATCTGTTCTTTGAGCAGCAATAATGAGTCCAGGAGGAAGTGTGCACCAGGTCTGAATGAGGCAGTGCCACCACATCCAAAACCAAAGATGGAAACACTCAAACTCCTGTATCTGGAAGGCCCAGAACCCATATGTACTCAGTTTAGGCAGGGATGAATCACAATCTTCATTTTCCATCCAGATCCACCAGATATTTAGATAGAAACTCACTTGCAAAGCTCAAGTTGGAGATGTACAGTTAGATTTGATCAGCATAGTGGTGATCTTCACTCTTTACCAACAATAATTTATAGTGTACTACAAATTAGTCCACCACTTGAGAAAAGAATGGAAACCAGTTGATAAAATGCTGGGTATGGTGGAGGATAGGTGGCTAAAGATGATATGCAGGCCCAATTATTCAAATCTATAGGGTCTCTCATAATTCTATGAATATTTAGAGAGATCATGAATTGATTAATGCACAGATTAGAGGAAAACAGATAGCTCTGAGGATTCATCGTGAATTATTCAACAATTTTCTTCTTTCAATATGTCTCCAATAATATTTAGCAAGAAATATAATAAAACTTAAGAACATAAGTGTTAGTCTTTTGAAGCAGATAAGAAAACAGACAACTCAAGAAATACTCAAATTCTAATGACATAAACCGTAATAACAGAATCTTGAAAGCCTGACAATGTTTCTCAGGTATAAGGCAAAGTCTTATAAAAGGATCAGTTTGAGTTTCTTTCTCACTTCCCTCCTGTCTTTCCAGATATTATATATATATATAATGTTTCCCTGGACCTGGTTAAAGAAACACTTTGTCTCCAATACTGTCCACATGTACAAAAACTAATTTGTGGTATGATAACTATGTAAAAGTCTCAAGTTATCTGAGTAAAACAGATGAAAGTGAAAGCAGGCATAAATATGAGGACTGGAGGTTCAGAGAAGTTTAAGAAAAATGGAAAGATAAATAATTGTGATTATCATATTAAATCAATTAATAGGAAAAACTAGAAATTCTGACAACTGACTAAATGCATATTTTAATGAGGGAATTTTAGACTGGAAAAAGATAAGCTAGACATCATGATCTGAAATGAAGGATGACAGGGACTTTTGTGTATGTTATATTGCAACTACATAGATATACTATGAAATAGTATGTAATAATATATGGACAAAATATGGAATTAGCAGAATTTGGAAGGAAGAAGAAGCCTATCTTCAAGGCTGTTATTCTGACTTTCAAAGCCAACAAAGTAGATGAATAAAAAACACCCCAACACTTCCAAAAGAGAGAGGTTCAAAACTAGTTTCATATAAACACAAATACCCTAAGGAAAGGAAAGGAAAAGAAAGGATAATAGATTGCATCAGTTTTCCAGAGAAAGGAGTGAGAAGG